>JASAOQ010000020.1:0-21742 GCA_031306065.1 Pseudopyricularia cyperi | reverse complement strand
GGGGGGGGGGTCATCTGCCGACTAACAAGAGTACACGGCGGACCGCTACAGGATCGGGCGATATGGAGCTGAAGAGTAATCCAACCCCTAGTCTTGGGAGTTGGCATGGACTAATCGAGCTGACTCGAGCTGCTGGGTCAGCTCTACCACATGTCTGGCGTGCCTCCAGACGAGCCGGGTTAGACCGTGCGAACCGTGTGATGCAGGTTAACGTAAAGTAAGCTACCTAGCTAGACACTAATAAATTAGGTTTCTTTCTTCATCTCCAACGTGTTGGAATGGAAGCTGCCTCCAAAGCTTTCCGCTCTCTTTTCAATTTCGTCGTCGGTGATCTCCTTCCTGGCCTTGGCCCAGACAGCCTGCCATGTGCCCTTTAGCACCACCGCCGCCGTGTCTTTGCTGCCAAACATCTCCTCCTCGGTCACAACGCGGTGGCGAAACTCAATCTCGCTCTCGACGGAATCCCCCGCAGCGACCTCAACAAAAGAGTCGGGGCCAGGAGGCGTAACACGGCGCAGTTGGGCCGTGGGCAGCTCGAGCGGGGCCGATGCGCCGGCGGGTGTAATGTCGATCAGACCCAGCTGAAGGGCGGCCTGGTCGAGGGGCGAGTCCCAGGTCAGGATGGTGACGGGGCCGTTGTTGTTGTTTGTAAGTTTGGCGGTCAGCATGGGCGGGTTGGAGCCGGTCTGGCGGATGGCGAGGTCGAGCAAGGGGATCGGGTCCGAGGCCATGTTGGCTGGTGTCGACGAAGAGACGTCGGCGTCGAGGGCGGGGGACCAGACGCTACGCTGAACGAGGACGAGCGCGAGGCAGGCAGCGAAGATGAGCGCGACTAAGGGAAAGCCGGGGGCGGCCATGTGAACGGAACCTATCGAGGTGCTGCTGCTGCTGCTGCTGCTGCCGCTGGGCGTCGTTGTCGTCGTCGACGTCGTGGTCTGGATCTGCGGGCGAACGAGTGCCAAGGGTCAATGGGGGTGATTGAAAGCGGTGGGCAGGGTGGACAGTTGGTGGAACGACTCACGAGCGGGGGAAAGCCAACAGTACCTAGCAGTGACAGTGGGTAGCGTTTGGCTTGTTGCATGCGCAGATTCAGGCGGCGTCGGGATGAGGGCAGCTTTGGAGGAATGACGAATGGATGTTTTAGGTAGTCTAGATGCTCCCGTGTCGGCGGGAAATGGGCTTGGGACAGATTGTGGAAGACTGATTGCCGCTGGGCTCCATTAGATTCGCCACACGGCCCAAAGAGGAAGGTAATTAATAAAACTCAGGTATATTACAGGCGATCCAGTTCGAGACCATCGGGGACGGACGGTATTATTATTAACTCCATATTGACGTCTCTCCAAGATTAAGACTCCGACAACGAGTCCCGGCTCTCGGCAATGCGTGTCCGGGGTGCATATCCGGCATGCGTGTCCGGCGTGTCGGCGAGGTCGGGGCACAGTAACCCAATTCCGACTGCTCCGTGTCTCACCGCGCCATCCTTTGATCCTGAACAGTTTCAATGGGGGCCAAGAAGCTGGTCGGCATTGAAGATGGAGAATTGAGTCCGTCACAGGAAAAAACTAGACTGAGTCTTGGCTCGGTCAAGCTGGGGCGGCTAAAGATGAACATGATTGTCAGCGGCACTCTCAACGACGCCAAGTACCCCATGGCAAATCTGCAACACGCTCAGAAACATGGAGTTGACCACGCCAGAAGAACATTTGCTCTCGAGATTTGTGGCTTTGGTGGTGAGATGAAAGGACCTTTTCCATCCTCCAATTGTCCTCAGCGTCTGGTTCAATGAATTCAAAAGTAAATCAAATGTCCTCCCTCTACAGTACGTCGTTGGCGAGAATCTCAGCCCCCCTTCCACCTTGCCACTCTATTCGCAACGGCTAGTCTAGTTCAGCCGCTGCCCCGACACATCACAACACCACATGGGAGCCAACAACGATGGCCAACGCATCCAACTGCCACCCCAAAGCCGACCGGTTGGTTCTTTGCGACACTTGAGACCTATTTCCCCGTGTGGCGATTCGTAAGTACTACCGAGTACCTAGGCACGTATATACGTACTGTGATCGATGCAGCGATAGACCATCCCACCCCGTTAGTCACTTGTCCACAACGAGGCCAAGGGTCACAATAGCAGATCCCCGGAAGCCTCAACCCGTTACCATTAATATCTCCCTCCGCCCATCTCCGGCAACATTCCAAAGGAGGGTATGATCCCGTCTTGGTAAGACGAACTAATCTAGATAGTCTAGTCTGCAGCTCATAGGACAGCTGCCTCCCTCAATCATCTTCACCATTCAGGGGGGGGCATGCCGGCGCCCATCGACAGCTGTCTGATGAAACAAAAGTTCTCGAACATGACAGCCTGGGCATTCTCTTGGCATCTTCCTAATTGTGTCTAGCATGCGCCCCTTTTCATGCGTGCCGATTCCGGGGTGGCAGAGCCCAACCAGGCTGTAGGCGTTAGGAGAAACGGCATCTTCCGTCCGACGCTGGTCTGTCGCCCCCGGATCGGAGAACAATTGAGCCTTGCCCTTCTCGAGGAAACATCATTCGCCCGCCCGTGAATATACAACTACCACCACGATGAAAGTCCTGCCATCACATGGACATCTATAAATATGGCACCGGGTCCGGCACCTATACTCTCTTTCTTCTTTGGTCTTCCTCGCCACCACTCACGCAACCAGCCCCTGGTCCTCCGTTCCTTTGCTGCGTACTTCACTGCACATATTACAAGTTATCCAACGTATACAACTTTATTTATACCTAGGGTATACATATTCACTCCTTCAACTTTCCAGATATCCAGTCAGCATTATGAAGTGTAGCATCGGAATAATCAGCCTTTTGGCAACCCTGGCCCAGGGAGCAGCTGTGGTCACAAGGCGCGATTCTCCACTCTCTGTCTCGATCGAGGTTGTGGGCAACTCAGAGGTCAAGGCTAGCATCACCAACTCTGGAAGCTCGAGCATCAAGGTCCTCAAGACCGGTTCCATTCTCGACTCAGCCGACGTCGAAAAGTCAACCATACTCACCGGCGACAGCAGCAAAGTGGAGTTTGACGGAATTCGCTATCAAGTGGCGAGCGCCGGTCTGCCCGAGAAGGCTTTCCAGGTCATCGAGGCCGGGGAGACTATCGAGGTCAGCTTTGACGTCGCCACCAACCATGAATTTGGCGAGGGCGGCGACTTTGACATTTCCACTTTGGTAAGTTGTAGACGCTGATATGGATGCCGCTCCCACTGGGCCGGGGATGAAGATGGAGACTAAAAGCAGGCTGCCACTACTGCCAGGGCACCTTTTCCGTGGCCGAAATCGACTCTGCCGACATCTCGGGTGCCTTGGCTTTCGAGTCGAACCATGTGACTGCTCATATCAATGGATCGGAGGCTGCCCTTGTCCGCCGCTCCTATTTGGCCAAGCGCGCCGTAGTCCAAGCCGACTGCACAGGCACGAGCAGAACCCAAACAGTCAACGCCATCAACAGCTGCCGCTCTCTTGCCACGGCCGCGGCCAACGCTGCCCGCACCAACCCGGCCAAGGTGAATGAGTTTTACAAGTCGACATCCAGCAGCACCGTGGATACTGTTGTGAGCGTGTTCAACCGCATTGCCTCCGAGTGCACTTCCACGGGCGGTTCCAGCAGGCAGTTCTGCACCGACCAGCTCGGGGCTTGCAGGTGAGTTTTGCCCTGGGGTTCACTGTATGCCTTTTGTACACGAATCGACATTCTGATACCAGGAAAACCCATGGCCTCTTTTAGCGGCGGGGTCATTGCATACACGGTGCCCTCGCAGGACTACATGGTCAACTGTCCGACCTTCTTCAGGCTTCCGACGACGAGCAACTCATGCCGGGCACAGACCCAGGACAACACTGTTCTTCACGAGGTCACGCACCTGAGGTCGGGTAAGCGGACGCCACCACACGCCACACCACGACGATGTAGAAGGCATGTTTTTGCTGGGCAGAATGCTAATAACCTTTCCATTGCAGTTGCTGGCACTCAGGATTTCGGATGCTACGGTTACAACTGCGTGCGAGGGTAAGTTGGACTTATTGATGACATTGATTTTTTTTGTGGCTTTTTTTTTTCTTTCCCCCCATCGCAATTGGGTCAGGTACTGACACACATGACAGACTCACGGCTGCCCAGAACCTTCAGCACGCAGACACCTACACCTTGTTCGCTCAAGCCATCAAAGTCGGCTGCTAATAAATGCTGCCTGCACTACTCCCCGTAGGATGGAGCTGGATGAAGAACGACAAGTCGAGGGGCTGGGAGACAGGATCTCGCATTGGACAAGGGCCAGCTATAGCTCCCTTGACTTTGATTTTCTTTTATTGTACATATTTACCTTGCTGTTGGGGGGTAGAAACAGTGATATGTGCAAGTATATTACGTACAGATTCTCTCCACGTAGGGCAGGTATAAATATAGAAGCCACTGTAGCGCGTGCAAACGTCCTCTGGACCCGTGTCTGGAGACCCGGTTGTCTGCCCGTCTTGGTTTCAAAGCGTCACTGTGCCGATAGCACACACTGCCGGGAATGGCGAGGATGGCGATGCCGGATCCGGATTTAACCTCGGACACGCCCGCCCGGTCAGTCAGAGATGTGGTCCTCAGGCCCACTGTTGAAGCAAGCTTGTTTCTGCCAAGCCAAAGCTCAGCGGGGCATTCAATTTAAACGGGGGTTGGGACCGTGGGGCACGTGAAGATAAGGGGAACGGTACCGTATCTGTTAGACATTTGATTGGTGGAAGCAACTCCCTTGGAGATTTGTCCAATCATGATCATCCCAGACAGACAAAACAAAAGTCAACAGGCAGTCAGTCATAGGCATGGTCATGATGGCAAGAAAAGGGAGAAAAGAAAAGGGGAAACAAAGACAGCAAAAGAAAAGCAAAAGAAAAAGAAGAAAAAAGCACCTCGTCAGTGGATCCCCTCTGAATAAATCCGTCGTCGTCGACATTCCAGACACTCACAACTCATTCTCGTAGTTTTGGTTTGGTCTGACAGTGGAGTCATACATAGCACCCACCCACCAACCCCACGGTAACACGGTTACACCAGCAAGGAAAAAGACCCCCCATCACCGTTGTACAGCTGCAGGGTTTCCTGCCGCCGCCGTCCCTTGCATCTTGGGCCTCCGCTCCACTCTAGACTAGCTACCTACTGTAGAGACAGGACTATTAGACTGTTTCTTCTTCCATCTCCAGATCAGCAGGCTGCTCCTTCATCATCCAACTTGCCGACGCAGGCACGCGGCAATACCGCCCGATACCGACATCGACATCGACATCAACGCCGACGCCGACCCTACTAATGAACCACCACAGTAGCCGTGACGATGGCCTCTTCGACAAGTTCCAGCTCCAGGATCGACTGGCGACTGCCCGTGACAACTGGCAAGTCGCTCGACGCGCCATCAAGCCTTATTTACCTCCCGTCAACTTCATTACCGTCCATCACGCATACTTCATCTTTGTCGGCTTAGTCGTCTCGGCCGTCTTCTATGGCCTTTCGGACCGCGCAGAGTTCAAAACCCTCACCTTTGTCGACTCTCTCTTCCTAATCTTTTCTGCTTTCACCGGCAGCGGCCTGAACACGGTCAACCTCAGCGACCTCGTCGTCGGCCAGCAGGTCATCCTCTTCATCATGATGATCATTGGGAGCCCCGTCCTGATCTCCCTGGCCACCATCTTTTTTCGCGTTCGCATCTTCGAGAAGCGCTTCGATCGCATTGTCGAGGCCGAAAGGGAGCGCCGCCGTCGCAAGCGCGCCACCGGCGCCATGGCCGGCATGGCCGGCGTCATGCTCGGCCTGCCAGTTATGTCGTCTTTTGGCGCACCTTACCAATCCGGCCCGGCATCTCACGAGGCGCGTGCCAAGTCGGACGCTTTTGAGCTCTCCAGACCCAAGACATCGAACCCGGGAGGCCAAGACGAACGCCAAGTCGACAGCGGTCCCATCCTCACCCCCCTCACGCCTAGAACAGCGACAGATCCGCACCCGCACCCGCATGCCGCAGCCTTGCAGCGCCACCTGCATGACAATAATGTCGCTCCTGGTTCTCCCTTATCACCCAACGCTGGCTCCAGGTTTGCCCGCGGTCATAGCCATGAACACCGCCGACCTCCCCCCCTCGCGCGCGTCGCCACAGTCAAGGTTGAATCACCCGGACCAGAGACCGGCGGCAACACCCAGTCTGGGTTCGACCTGAGGACCTTTGTGCGCCAACACAAGCGCTCCATCGGGCGCAATGGCCAGTTCTTTGACCTCAGCGACGAGGAGCGCGAGTACCTGGGCGGCGTCGAATACCGCGCGCTAAAGCTCCTCTTCGTCCTTGTCGCCATCTATTTTGTCGTTCTGCAAATCCTTGGTGCCATCACCATTGGAGCCTGGCTGTCAGTACACGGGCAAGCCGCTACGGATGTCAATGCCCAAGATCCCTGGTGGGCCGGCATCTTCTTGGCAATCTCATCTTTCAACAACTGCGGCTTGACCCTCCTCGACGCCGGCGTTGCGGCCTTTGTCGACGACGCCTTTCTCCTGACCGTCGTCACCCTCCTCTCCTTTGCCGGCAACGCCGCTTTCCCTGCATTTATTCGAGGTACCATTCGCCTCTACCGCCTCTTCTTTAAGCATGTCATCATTCGCCATGGCCCCGCGTCTGACGGTTACGGCGTTTGGGAAGAGGCCTTTGACTTTATTCTCAAGTACCCTCGCCGCCTCTTTATGCTCATGTTCCCATCCAGAGCAAACCTTGTCTTTGTCTCGTATTTCTCCACCATGGTTGCCGTGAATTGGATCGGCCTGCTGACTCTGAGCATGGGCAACTCGATGCTGGACGTCATCCCACTGGCCAAGCGCGTCGGCGTCGTGCTTTTCCAGGCGACAACCACGCCCTCTGGTGGCTTCGCCGTATTTTCGATATCTGGCTTGTGGTTTGATGCCCAAGTCCTCCTCCTCATCATCATGTATCTCGCCGCGTACCCCGAGATCATTGTGATGCGTAATTCTAATGCATGTATCAACCCTTCCCCAGTCACAACACCTGTCCCCTCGCCTTGGATATTTCCTCAGGCAACAACGAATCACGCACTAACTGGGAACCACGTATTTGACAGGTCTACGAAGAGCGTTCACTTGGTCTATACTCTACCGCGGAAGCCAGCAAGCAGGAAGAAGAGTCGGACGCGGAGGAAGAGGCCGCCGCTGCTGGGATAAGTGAGATGACGCCAATCGTCTCCATTCTATCCCCAACATCCATGTCCCACGCAAGCGGCATCTCGAGCAGGCCAAAGATGGCGGCCACAACTATCAAAACCCTGGCTCAGGTTGGTAGGCGCGGAACGGCCTTTATAGGGAAGCAGGTGCAGCAGCGCATGAACGACTTCCAGGGCGTGGGCATCGACGCCGCGGCCGCCCGGCGTCGCTCCCAAGCCGGAGCGTCCCTGCCTGTCATTGTGGGGATCAAGCGGTCCAAGACCATACAGTTTGATCCCCCACCGGCGGCGGCACCCGAGGGGGGTATCAGCCTCGTCTCGCAGCATCTTCGGGGCCAACTGTCGCACGATATCTGGTCGATCGCCCTGGCCTTGTTCCTCATCACCATCATAGAGACGTCGCACTCGCTGGTGGACCCGCGGACCTTTAGTGTGTTCAACATACTTTTCGAGATCGTCTCGGGCTACACCAACATCGGCATCTCGGTCGGGCTGCCCGACCAGGCCTACAGCCTCTCTGGCGGCCTGTATGCCGGGAGCAAGGTGGTGATGGTGCTGATGATGATACGGGGGCGACACAGGGGCCTGCCCGTGGCGCTAGACCACTCTGTCAAGTTGCCGGGTTGGGACGACGTGGCGAGGGAGGAACAGGACGCTGAAATCAGGAGGAGCATAAGCATGGCTCGTGTGAGCATGGATAATGATAATACCCGATGAGCTGCTCCATGTAGCGTAAGAATTCATCTCTCATGTCCGCTCGGAAACAATCATACCAACCTTACGCAACACAACTGCTCCGTAGGAAGTCCAAGGCTCAATGCGAGGAAGTTGGGTCGGCATTCAAACCTCTCTTGTTATCACCTTTTACTAAAAACGAGGACGAGCCGCCGCCTGGATACAAAATTACACCAGACGCACCAGACTGGAGCCCGCCGGGATCTTTCAAGGTGGGTTCCGCAACCCTTGTTCCGCCTTGCCGTCATGCCGCCCGATAGGGAGAAAGTCGGCAATGTAGCGAGCGGCCTTTAATGCAGTCATCACTACATAGGTACTTATGAGCTAGGCCAAGACGGCTTTCCACCCTCCAATATCTGGACGAAACCCAGGCCTCACCGATTCGGCAGTTGGTCTCGTTGAAGCAGGGCAACTCCTTTATTTGCATTGTGCCAAGAGATGGGCGATGATTACGCTATGCGAAGCCGGCTGCCAAAAAGGATCAAGCGACAACTGACCCACAACTCGTATCGAGTGCCATTGCAATCATCACCTTCCAAGTTTGGAAGTCCTCACCGTTTGGTATTGTAGCAGTGGAAGACCAATTGTTTGCAAGTGCTCCTGTTCTGTCTTGGCCGCATTCGGGTTCTTACTACCCCGGATACCGAAATGGAGTATACCGGGGTTCTCAAGGGATTATCAACAGTATAAGACCGGCCGCTGGTCCGTCCTTCCAATCGTCGTCCGCAACACGTCTGAAGCCATCCCGTCGTTCGCCGCCGCCTAGCAACCATGGCCGCCGTCAAGAAGCTCGCCATCTTCCTCGGACTCGCCCTCCCCGTCCTGGCCAGCCCTTTGGCCCGGCCCACCGAGGAGGCCGATGTGATTGCTGATAAGTACATCATCAGCGTCACCCAGGAAACTATCGACGCCGACTTTGAGGACCACCTGAGCTGGGTTGCCAACGTCCACAAGCGCAGCCTGAGCCGTCGTAACACGGCCGGCATCGAACACAAGTTTAGCATCGGTGCCTTCAAGGCCTACGCTGGCGAATTCGATGCCGAGACCATTGCCGAGATCAAGAAGGATGGCTTTGTAAGCTTATGTTTTTTTTTATAGCTGTGCTAGTATCCGGCTGCACGCAAACGGGCCACTGACACTTTGGGTCATTATAGGTCGTCACGGTGGAGCAGGACAAGCTCTTCCAGGCGACGACAGCGCTGGAAATTAGGGGAAACGCCCCTTGGAACCTGGCCAGCCTTTCGACCCCAGAGGTGCTTGGGGGTAGCGCATCTGTCCGTGATTATGTCTACGACAGCAGGGCCGGGGAGGGCACGTTTGCCTATGTGATGGACTCTGGTGTCATGATTGATTACCCCGAGTTTGGTGGCAGGGCCGAATGGGGCTACTACGCGTGGCCCGAAAAGCAGCCGCGCTGGGATAAAATCCGCCACGGCACCTTCGTGGCCGGTATCATTGGCTCCTCGTCTTTCGGCGTGGCCAACAAGACCACTATTATCGACGTCCACACTGTCGATGCTGGATACGGCACAATCACACGCACGCTTGCCGCTTACAACTGGACCGTCGAGGACATCATCGGAAAGGGCCGCGTGTCCAAGGCCGTCATTAACATGAGTCTGGGTTCGTCATCAGAGATTCATCGCCCCTCGTGGATCCAAATTCGTTCTGGCTAACGTATGATTCGTATATCCAGCATTCCCCAGGAGCGAGGCTCTCAACGCAGCCGTCGATGCCGCCTACGATTTGGGAGTTGCAACCGTGGTAGGCGCGGGCAACAACGGCGCCGACGCCAGCACTGCCTCGCCAGCGTCGGCTACTCGAGCGATCACGGTCGGGGCGGTGGACTGGAACCGGAACCGCATGAGCTGGAGCAACTACGGCTCCTCCGTCAACATCCTCGCGCCCGGCACTCAGGTCACATCCGTCATGACCCCTGACCGATCGGGTGCCGGTGACGGGACGTCTTTCGCCTCGCCGATGGTCGCAGGGCTCGTGTCGTACCTGCAGAGCGTCTACGACCTGCCCAACGCAGCCGCCGTAGTCGCCAAGCTGAATGAGGTCTCGCTCAAGGGCGTGGTTGGCGACGCCGCGGGCAGCGCCAACCTGTTGGCTTACAACGGGGTTAGACCTATATAGATTTCAGGCCTGGTCTTTCAGATTGCCCATGTCGCTGATAGAAGTAGTAAGCACACAATTTATATACAAGCACACAATTGATGTTTATAGCCTTGCGATGTTGATATTATCAAGCTACTTGCAATCTGTAAACTCCCGCAAATTACTTATATACAAAAGACCCAGGACAAGGTTGATACAGGGGAACCTCTCCCGTTCCCACATGCTTGTCTGAGCTGATAGCTTGGTATATTGCTGCGATAAAGGGTCGGGTATTTAGTATAGCTTTAAGGGACGATTTCCTACCTATTCATCGCTTCATCTTCCTTGTGTGAGTACGCTTAACGATACTCCTCGACTTTTTTGACAGCGAAATTTTTTGTATTTATCAATCAAACTCGTAACAGTTTTATTTCCGCGGCCTATACCATTCACGAGCATTTTCTTCGTTTTTCTTTTATCGAGTGTGGAAAATCGACCTTTTTGTCCCCCGTTCATTTGGTGGTTTGGCTAGAGAAGCCCTAGAAGCTATCATCAACACTGATTTCCAGCGCTACACTTTGATCTACAACGTTGCTATATAGTTGAGATCTTATATTCAAGTTAACTTGCTTTGATTGGAAGCGGGATTGTTCATATTTCGTCATGGCTTTTGAAGTCGAGTTTGGCAGGGTCTTGGACCCTCGTGATTCAATCGATGTCTGTTGATATTCGAAGGTTTGGGAGGGCTCAGGATACACCCTAATATAAACCTTTCGTGTGGCAGCAAAAAGGGTCGAATCATCTAATACGGGAGCTTAGTTAATAGTCGAAGGGTTATACCTCGAAGACAGCTTCAAGGCTTTCGAGATGGCCGTTTGACGTGGTACAGAAGTGAGCTGTCCTGTCCAATCCCATCTGCATAAGGGGGCGTTTATTGGGCAGAATCGATTGTTTGGCGAGCGAGCGAACGAGACCCAAGTGTCGACCATGAAGAGCTTGCTGATGTCGCTGGCGTCACATCCTGCTCAAACTACGGCATGGAGGAGCTCAGTGTTAGGGCTCGGGTTCCAGAGCCCTGGGCTATCGTATCAAGGTACCACCTAAGCCCGGGAAGTCAACTTTCATAAAGGTGGACAAAGCCGTAAAAATTGTCTTTCAAACAGGCGGGTTCCCGACTAGTAAGTGAATAAACATCGCATGCATATGCCAATGCGCAGTAGCATACTCGTGAAAGGCATAGTAGTCTGTTTGTGCATGTTTTGTTTGGATAGTCAGACTAGCTGTGACCGATACTGTAAACGACTTTAGATATTGACGACAAAAGCTCGACCTCGGCGTTTTTATCTGCAGCCGAGTACTAACTCTATTGTTTGAAGGGTGCGTATGATAAGAGCTTTACTCAACAGCTCATTCAAGCTTCAAGACTCAGGTATCCGTATAACCTACTCTGGTGTAGTTTTGTGCAAGAGTTATGCCGTCTTTGGTCACGTCCCCGGTGTTACGTTGAGTGAGCAACAACAAGAGCTCTTGGGTAAAGTTTGGCTCGGCTTCTTGTAGTTAGATGAATCAGGACCAGCTTTCATATCGATCATTGAGCGTGCCGAAACTCCCGCCAGTATAGAGGTGTGGTCCTGAGCCAGCGGCAAAGCTCGGCCTGATGTCTGGCTTGCGCTTCTCTTTCGTCTCTGCCCAGGTATTTGTGTCGGCATTGGTTCAATACATCCAAAACTACGAAGCAAATGTCATTTCGACTGGAACGCTGGCGAGGCGAGATTCTTGGA
The DNA here is from genome assembly GCA_031306065.1 of Pseudopyricularia cyperi. NCBI lineage: Eukaryota > Fungi > Ascomycota > Sordariomycetes > Magnaporthales > Pyriculariaceae > Pseudopyricularia > Pseudopyricularia cyperi. The sequence continues at coordinate 9,893 of JASAOQ010000020.1, read as the reverse complement.
TTGCTTTTTTGGCGGTATGTGCTGTTATAGCCTGGAAAGTATGCTTTGAAGGCTTGCTACTCTTCGCTGCTGTGTTTGAGTTATAACTCAGCCAACAACAAAGCTTGGTATTTGCTATTTTGTTTGCGCGGAGCTGTTGGAAGCACATGTGCGATGGGGAAAAGACACCTGCTCCAGTTCATTTTATGTACAAGACCTTGTGGTAATTGCAGCTAAATGACACACATGAAGCAATCCCGAGTATTCGAGGAATTTGGTAGTAAGACATGGCACAGGAGCCAGCTTGGTGATGGCGTCGCGGAGGCGGTCCGGACCTCTTTCCGCATCTTTGGAATCTTGGTCTCTGCTGTCGGTGCTGCGCAGTTCGGTGAGTGTTTGGTTTCTGTGCCCAAAGTTGTTCTCGAGTCTCATGCGCCATCCGCATCGTTGCTAGCTATCTATGTAGTCTCCTACAGGAGTTGGCTGCTGCGCTTGAGACTGCTTTTCATATCTTCTGTGTCTCTGAGGCGCCGCCAGTTGGCTGACTTTTAATGGTTGCGATGAGGTAAAACTGGCTATAACTTGAGTCCAATCATCCTCACATGATTCAGAACGTCGTAGCGAATGGGCGCCGGAAATATTGGCTTTAATCAGTTGACTGTAACCCATACAGTGTCGGTTATGCCAGCAATACAAGCAGCATCGCATGACAAATTACAGCCGAGTATCCGAGCACCCTCAGCACCTTGCTGGATCGCGTAAATCTCTGGAGGCGTCTCTGCTGGCCCAGACTTTCTTGGATAGACATTATGGCGGTCTCTACATGTTCCTTGGTGCAAGGAGCGAATTCGATTCTTTAATCTTGGCTAAACACTTCGTGAGCTCATCCAACACCTCTCTCAGTCTTGAGTTGAGTCTGCTGGGAGCCTGGGGATCTTGGACTTGAACCTGGCTACACCCGTGAGGGAGTTCCCATGGGCAGAGATGTTTCGTCTGGGGAGGCAGTCGGGGAGGATGCCTTCTAGCCCGGACAAGGGCTGCTCATGTTTGTGTGACATGCCGATCCAGTAGACACAACGGCGAAGACTGAAGTATGGTCGTGAGCTGGCTTAGATTGGCAGAAACAGAACCATCAAGGTAACTTAGACAGACCGAGGGATGAGTATGCTTCACCTTACCGGGAGTATTCAGTACATCTGCTGTGGACTAGAATGGGCAATTCACAGCTACTCCAGTCGCCCACAGTCGGGCTGTAAGAGCAAGCCCATGAAAACGGATGGGGAGTGAGCGGGCTAAACCATGCAAGAATGTAGATACACAAAGAGGTCGGGCATTAATATAAGCAATGGCAAACCCAAACCCAATACGGTGGCAACGGATAAGCTTATTTTACTAGTATAGTAGCCAACATATTACATGAGACTTTTCCAGAGCGATTGATAACGACTTTGGCTATTTTACTTCTGGAAACAGGGAGGACAGAGTCATGAAAGTTTTGCAATCGCTTCAACTTTCCAACGGCTTGGCCGAAATGTCAGTTACAGAATCTTTCAATTTATTAAAAACTTCTTGACGTTCTGTATTTCCAGGGCATGTCTGTACCAAAGGATAATGAAACTTGGCTACCTCTTGGCACTTTAAATCGTAACTATAGTAATACCTTTTTCTAAATATAGTCAATTTGGAGCCAGACCGTTCAGCTTCATAACTAAAACTTTATTAACTTTAAATATTTAAAGGGAGCTTTCTCCCCCGATTACTACAGCCTTTCATCATCCGTCTCCAGCATCTTTGTTTTTACTATCACACCCATTGCAGCATCTTTTGTCATCAGCAACTGGTCTTACTTACCTTCAACTTCAAAGTTAGAACAAAATGCGTTTCACTCAAGTTATTCAAGTTTTGATGCTCGCTGTTGGCGTTACAAGTAGCCCGACGGTTGGGGCTAGCTCAATCTTCGCTCGCGACGGAGTGAAAGGCTGTCCTGCTGATCCTACGGGTCTACCTTGTGCCCTGGGTGGCCTTCAGGGCTGCAACTTGACGGTAAGTCTGAATTCATACGCTCCACAGGAACAGTATGTTTTACTAACTGAAAGTTTTTGTAGTGCATTAATTCAAAGCTGAAGTTTCTAAAGTGCGACGACAGCTGTCAATGTCACTGCACAGATCCTTAGAGGATATGGGGCGGCTACTCGCACTTCTGCGAAGTGTTGATACGTGCAAAGGGTCCTCCTTAGGGCTGTTGGAAAGTTTAGGGCATGTCTGTCAGTTGAGAAATCATTCAGTCCTGTTTTAGACGTCAAGAAATACATGTATTCTTTGGCCGGCCTTAACAGCATCTTGGATGATGAATGTTACTGTAGCTCCTAACTCTTTGGAGACGCCAAGTAACTCACTGTTCATCTCGTTACTCTCTCCTCTACCCAGCCGTCCACTTGCCATTTTGCTGACAATCCTCGGTGCCCATCACGTCCTGGCCCATGCAGGAAATTCTTTCTTTACCAAGGCGAGCAATACCTCCTCTGGTGGATGAAGCTGCCCATGGGCCCGGCGCGAGTCGCGAGGAAGGAGTATCTTCTAGGTTTGGCAGAAGAGGCATGTATCAACATTGTTCGTTCCGACCCATCAGTTTGTTCCATGATTGGCCGACCAAAGAAGCTCCTTCAACAATCATAGCTGCTTGCAAAGGCACAAAAGCTTATTTCACATCCCGCCTGGTTCAACACCGCGGTTGTAACTATCCAACGACGTGGTCAACCGTCAGATGGCTAAAGATTTCATGGATAAAGTGTTTAAAAAGTCGGTGGCTCCCCTATTCGCTACAAAATACACAGCGTTTCACATCATCCTCTAGTCAAAATCCGCTCTGAAGACACACCAGGCCGCACCCTTCCATCCTCATAGTCGTCCTCCACCATTGGCCTAGCATATTTCAGTGGCACACTAGAGCCGCTTCCCACAACGCACTGTTCGTTGTCAACCTCTTCCACAACATGGCCACCCCCCTGCTCCTTCTGCGGCATCGAGCCAATCATAGACCTTGTCATGTTGTCGATGAAGAGCGGTTTCATCGAGAGCAGATAGCCCGGCGGCCCAGCTGCCGGTGCATAGTTGGACCTTGCTGTTATCGTCTGGTATATGTTGCCGTGGAAATGGAAGTTGACGACAGGCTGGCCGGTACCGCCGGCGACTGGTTGGCTGGCGACGGGGTCGGCGCGCACGAGTCCTGTCTGCCGACTATTCAGGTACTGCTTGTGTCCCTCGAGAGTGGCGGGCAGGACCGACTGGGGCATCGCGGCGGCATCTTCCCGGTTCAGTGGCGACATGAGTGCGTTCTCTGGATTTTTGCATCGGCACTGCAGGGAAGAACGGTGGTTAGATTTGGTTGCCGAGATAGTAGTAAGCGAGATGGAACGTACGCATTCGTATCCTGCAACCAGCTTGTTCCATCTGCAGCAGTGTCTTTCACCTTGGCGCAATGCCCTCCCGGGACGATATGTAAACCACCTCCACCGATCGCCTCTCCAAAGACAAGTCTTCTGAGCGTGTCCGCACCAACCGCACTTGCTCCTACTGGGGCTGTCGCCGCAATAGGCAAAGGTGCATTGCCCGAATGACTTGATGGAGAGAAGAATGGCGTTGCAGAGGTCGCTGCGTTTGGTCCACTGGAGTGTGAGCGACGCGGCGACAATGGTGTCTGCAGGGAAGAGCTTGCCGACTTTCCCTTCTGGTGAGTCCGTGGTGACCATGTATATCTGGTGTCTGAAATGGTCGTGGTCGTAGGGGTTGATCTGATGAGGAACGAACGTTTAGCCGCAGCAAGAAATACATGGCGAAACAATTGAGGTAGAGAGAGCGAGACTTACGCCAGCATGATAGAGCCGCAGTCCCAGCTCCTTGTCGACCAGGATGTCGTACGGGTAGTCTTCGAGGTGCTCATATCTGCCTGCATCCTTGTCCCGACGTATTTTGGACGCAAACTCACGAAAGTAGCGCGAGCCTATGTATGACTTGGAGGGCCCTCCTTGTGGTATCTCCATTGCCATTACCGTTCGATGGCTCGCCGCGATGGCGCAGGCGGGGTTGACCACAGCCAGGCTCGGTTGGTAATGCGGCAACAAGTGTGATGATGGAGAAGACACAAAAGCTATCGAGGCTACCGAAACAGATCAAAGTCGATGGCACCGCTTGGAACTAGATAAGCCGAGGAGTTCAACAATCTATCTAGAGAAGAGATGCAACCGGCAGCCTGACTCACCCAGGGTATCTGGTCTACTCTGGACTAGTAGTGCACTTTTGGGCGTGTGCACACCATCCATCTCAGGCTGTGTATCCCAGAAAAGCTGCCGGTGGGACCAAAGCCTCACCAGTATTTGGCATGCCTAAACACCCAGAGCCAATCCATAGAGCCCTTCATCTAGGGCTGCTGCACGACAAATGGTTGCCTGCGTTGTCTGCAACTGGATGGTGCATCTCTTGCGACCACCGTGACGTGGCACCACAATATGCCGTGATGCAGAGAGGACAGCAGCTTGACCGGCCGCCACCACACCATCCAGTTTAGTCTTGGGCGCTGGCTGCTGCGGATGAAATGGATGGTCATCGAAGAATGGTGTGTGTGTAGGCGTGGGTGTAGTGTTGTAGCCGGAGTTCTGTGCTTCCCTCTGTGCTCGCACTTCCTTATAGTCCCGGAGCAGTTCCCTTTATGGCACAGCTGGGCCATTGATCCGCCGTTGCAGGAGCCCTTGGCCCAGGCCCATCTGTTTGCGATGGACTGTTGATACAATAGAATTGATTGTACATATTTGCAATCGTCTCGGCTCAGTGAGTAAAGGGTGGTTGGTGTTGAAAGAAGTCGGTCGACTCCTCACTCTAAACAGCGGGGTTGTGTGTGTCATGAACGGCCACTAAAAGAGCGCCCCGAATTAGGTGGGGTTTGATTCTCTTGACAATAACGATGGTCCCGTCTGGTTCACAGTCAACGCAACAAATCTTGCGTCGCCCAAACAGTTTTCCACCACCACCGACACACATCTCGCTCCCGCGGCAGATCCAGCAACGAGACTCCCGTGTCAGGGTACGCAGACACCGGTCGTCCCTCGCTGCCGTCGCCCGACATGGCTGACCTGGGGGAGGCAATGAGCCGGCTGAGTCTCGCCCATGAAGACGTCACCGACTCTGACCCGATCGATGACATCCTTTTCCGCCAGCAGGCTCCCAGCAAGCGCCGCAAGGAAGACCCGGACGACATCCGCGCCAGACTCGAACATGACTACCTCAATCCATCCCCGACCTTCCCGACCGAATGGCTCGACAAGCTGCAGCAGCGCTGGGATGCTCCCGTCGACTATGCCGACCTCTTCACCATGGCCCCGACTCAGTCGAGAACCGTCGTTCGCTTCCAGCGCCAGGGCCTCGAGGGCCGCATCGTCGGCTACAACACCGTAACCGTCCCCGCCGCCAGCGCCACCGCCAAGAACTCGACATCCATGCTGCGCAAACCCGGCAACAATGCCGATTTTGTCAGGGGCGCTGCCGGTTTCTTTCCCTTCGCCCCGGGCGGCCTGGATAGTGTCGAGGCTGCTGCTGCGTTCGACGACCAGCTCCTACGGACCCGTGCTGCTGGCGCGCTCAACACGGCGGATGGCAAGAGCAAGCTTGAGCGTATCATACCGACTGGTGACAAAGACGGGCTGTTACAAGTGGCCCCAGGCTTGACCAGGGGCATAGATCTGGGTCTCAAAAAGAAGAGCAAGGTGGATGAGGCAGAGGAAACCGCGGTGCTAGCCGAGCTTGACCAAGAGCCCGAGGCGCCGCCTGGTGACGACGACGACGAGAAGGAGGCTGGGCTGGAGGCTGCTAAGAAGACAAAGCTCAACGGCAGTAGCAAGATCGACCCTGGCACGCCCGACAGCGGCGGTGAGGACGAGGAGCTTGATACCCTCCTTCCTGTTGAGTTCCCCGCACTCGAGCCGCACGGCCAGCTGGCTGCATCGTCGGCGCGCAAGGCGGGTCGAGAGTGGGCTCACATGGTGGACGTCAAGCGAGACTTTGCCAACTTCCGCGAACTGGTGCCAGACATGGCACGGGAGTGGCCCTTTGAGCTGGACACTTTTCAGAAGGAAGCCGTCTACCACCTGGAGAACGGCGACAGCGTCTTTGTGGCAGCGCACACGTCTGCCGGAAAGACTGTCGTTGCCGAGTATGCGATTGCACTTGCCGCGCGCCACATGACAAAGGCCATTTACACCAGTCCCATCAAGGCCCTGAGCAATCAAAAGTTTCGCGATTTCCGCCAAACCTTTGACGAGGTCGGCATCCTCACGGGCGACGTGCAGATCAATCCCGAGGCCAGCTGTCTGATCATGACTACCGAGATCCTGCGCAGTATGCTATACCGCGGTGCCGACATGATTCGCGACGTCGAGTTTGTTATTTTCGACGAGGTGCACTACGTCAACGACTACGAGCGTGGTGTGGTCTGGGAAGAGGTCATCATCATGCTGCCCGACCACGTGTCGCTGATCCTGCTCTCGGCCACCGTCCCGAACACCTACGAGTTTGCCTCTTGGGTAGGACGGACCAAGAAGCGGGACATTTACGTCATCTCGACCCCCAAACGACCAGTTCCGCTGGAACACTACCTTTGGGGTGGCAAGACTATACACAAGATCGTCGACTCTGACAAGAAGTTCCTCGAGAAGGGCTGGAAAGATGCCAACAATGCCATCCAGGGCAAAGACAAGGCCAAGGTCCCGGCGCCTGCTGCTGCCACCGGCGGCTCTGGGAATCAGCGCGGAGGCCGTGGGGGGAGAGGAGCTCCGCAAGGTCAGCAGCGAGGCGGTCGGGGCGGCAGGGGAGGCGGGATCGGAGGAGGCGGTAGAGGTGGCAGCGGTCCCCCACGAGCAAGCCATGCGCCTGGCCACATGGGCAGGGCCGGACGACAAGGCGGCTTCACTTCCAGGGCGCAAGACCAAACTCTTTGGGTGCATCTGGTCAACTACCTCAAGACCAATACTCTCCTCCCCGCTTGCATCTTTGTGTTTTCCAAGAAGCGGTGCGAGGAGAATGCGGACGCGCTCAAGAACCAGGACTTTTGCACGGCCAACGAGAAGAGTGCAATTCACATGACCATCGAGCGTTCCATCGCACGCCTCAAACCCGAGGACCGGGTGCTTCCACAGATCATACGGCTGCGGGGGCTCTTGTCCCGTGGGATAGCTGTTCACCACGGTGGTCTGCTACCCATCGTCAAGGAGATTGTGGAAATCCTATTCGCGCAGACACTGGTCAAGGTGCTCTTCGCCACAGAGACCTTCGCCATGGGCCTCAACCTTCCCACTCGCACCGTCGTCTTCTCGGGCTACCGGAAGCACGATGGTCACTCGTTCCGAAATCTCCTCCCTGGTGAATACACACAGATGGCGGGCAGGGCGGGCAGGCGAGGCCTCGACACTGTTGGGTCAGTCATCATTGTGCCCCCGGGCGGCGGAGACGAGGCACCGCCAGTGGCGGAGCTGAACAAGATGATCCTCGGCGAGCCGTCCAAGCTGCGATCGCAGTTCCGCCTGACGTACAACATGATACTCAATCTATTGCGCGTCGAGGCCCTCAAGATCGAGGAAATGATTAAGCGTAGTTTCTCGGAACATGCAACACAGCAGCTGCTGCCCGAGCACGAAAAGGCCGTCAAGCTATCAGAAGCGGACCTTGCCAAGGTCAAGCGTGACGCCTGCAAGGTGTGCGACGAGGACGGCTGCATGGACGAGTGCCACCAGGCGGCACAGGACTACCGACAGCTCACGCAGGAGCTGTACTTGAGGCTCATTGCCATACCGATCGGGCGCAAGATGTTCAGCCCGGGCAGGCTGGTTGTGTACTCCAAGGATGGTGTGCGCACCGCCGGAGTGCTGCTTTCTGAAGGAGCAAGCTCCAAGAGCGGCTCAAGCGGCCCATCGTTGCACATTTGTGGCATACGCAACCTGCGTGAGTCGCGTGACAACAGCGACATCCTGCCATTTGTCCCCGGCTGGGGCCGGTACTACACTCCGCTGCATGCGCAGAGCAACAAACGGAGCGTCTCCCACAAGACTCTACACGTGCCTCTTTCTGACGTCGAGTGTCTGACCGGCTATATCACCCGGGGCATCGTACCCGAGATCTTCCAGGGAGGGGATGCGCATGCGGGAGCGACCAAGCAATTGAGACAGATTGCATCCAAGTGGGAGGCCGACTACTGGACCGAGGCAGACCTGTCCAAACTACGCAACTTGCAGTTTCAAGAGCTCGTCAACAAGCGCAAAGAGGTCGAGCTCAAAGCCAATCGTTTCAAGGCGCTCAACTGCCCACAATTCCTGAAGCACTTCGCCATGTGTCACGACCAGTGGTTGATCAAGGAGAACATCCAGCAGCTGCGCCAGGCGCTTTCGGACCAGAACCTGCAGTTGCTGCCCGACTACGAACAGCGCATCCAGGTACTGCGAGAACTCAACTTCATCGACCAGTCCTCGCGGATTCAGCTCAAGGGCAAGGTGGCCTGCGAGATCCACAGCGGCGACGAGTTGGTGCTGACTGAGCTGATCCTGGACAACGTGCTGGCCGAGTTTGAGCCGGCTGAGATTGCCAGCCTGCTGTCGTGCTTTGTGTTCCAGGAGCGGACCGACTCGGAGCCCGCGCTGACGGCGCGCCTCCAGAAGGGCATGGAGACCATCGTGGCTATAAGCGAAAAGGTCAACAATGTGCAGACGCTGCACCAGGTGCTGCAGGTGGGCGACGAGTCGGCCGACTTTGCGAGCCGGCCTAGGTTCGGTCTGATGGAGGTCGTGTACGAGTGGGCTCGCGGAATGAGCTTCAAGAACATCACGAACCTGACGACGGTGCTCGAGGGCACCATCGTGAGGACGATCACGCGGCTGGACGAGACGTGCCGCGAGGTCAAGATTGCGGCCAGGATCATTGGAGATCCGGAGCTGTACCAGAAGATGCAGGCGGCTCAGGAGATGATAAAGCGCGACATCACGGCTGTCGCCAGCCTGTACATGTAGGATAAGAGGGGTTCGATTTACGAGGTAAAAGGAAAAGGATGAAAGAAAATAGAAATGATGATAATGAGTACCCAACGCCAGCCCTGCCTGCCCAATCGCCAATCCAGAACGCCTGATTTTCCCATGTAAGAACAAAAACAAATATGTGTATGATGAGCTGGTTGCACCCGAAATTGCCCATGTCGGGTCACCTATAGTGTGGAGGCGGCCCTCTAAATCTCGCTTGGTGTATCTCTTACAGTCGTCTTCGGCATGTCTCTTACATGGCTCGCAGACTCCTCAAGCGCTCGTTGAGATCGCTCTCGGCCTCCGGGGTAGGCTCCTCCGGAGCGGTCTCCCTCACGGGTTCCCTAGTGCTGACCTGCGCCTCGCTCAGGCGCTCGCTGACGTCGACTCCGGCCTCGTCCAGCATCTGGGCCCAGAGCTCCTGCCTCCGGGCGTGGGGCACCTGGGTGCCCGACCCCTCGGTCATGGCCTCCATGTAGATGCGCTGGCTCATGGCGGCCTGCTCCTTCTGGGCCTTGTCAGCCTCGATGGCCTCGAGCATCTTGAAGGCGTTCGAGTTGGCGCCGTTGTTGATCTTAGACATGCGGGCGTTCATCTCGAGGCGCTTGCGTGTGGCGGCGGCGGTGGCGAGCTGGGCCGAGGCGCGCTTGGCCTCGAGGACGTTCATGTGCTGCACCTCTAAAATGGACTCCATGGAGGCGAGGGTGTCGGTCTCCATCTCGGCTTCGGAGATGCGGCCCTTTTTGAGGAGCTGTCCGTTGCGTCGGGGTCGTCTGTGTCAGTACGACGGTGGCGATTTGGAAGGGGAGGGGAGGGGGAGATGGGGTGAAGGGTGTGCAGGGCGCATCTCTGGGAGGGCAAGGG
>JASAOQ010000019.1:0-13438 GCA_031306065.1 Pseudopyricularia cyperi | reverse complement strand
GGGGTAATTGTATGTGTGTAAATGTATGTGTTTTTTTCTGCGTGCGCTGTGCAAGCGTAAATGAGTGCGCGAAAGAAGAGGGAGAAGGGGGAAAAAAAAAAAAAGGGGGAGGGGAAAATAAACAGAAGAGCAGCGTCGGGCAAGAGGGACAACGAGGCCCAGAGGGAATTGGAAATGGCGCAGCAGCGGGAAACGGCGCGCGATCTTTTCTTCTTCTTTCCTGGGTCTTGTTCTTTTGCTGCTTGCTGCTGCTGCTCGTTGCTTTGCTTTCCTTGCTTTGCTGGCTGTGTTGAGGTGCGGTTAAGAAAAAGAGGTGATTGTCGCAAGTTGAGTGGACGGGCAACCGATTGAACGACAAATTCACAGTGGAGGCAAGGGAATGAATGGTAATGGGTAATGGCAATGGTTAATGGGTAGGGAATAGTCAGAAAAGCAAGGAGAAACCGGGGGGGAGGGTATGGGTGTGGGTGTGGGTGTGGGCGTGGGTGTGGGCGTGGGCGAAATGGTTTGATTGTTGTTGTTGTTGTTGCTGCATGCAAAGAAAGGGATGGATGGAGAAGGGAGGGTGTGTGGGTTGTGGGTTGTATGTTGTATGTTGTGTGTGTGCGTGCGTGCGTGCGTGCGTGCTCTGAAAAGCTGCTCAAAGGAAAGTGACATCCATCTCCCCCCCAAAACAGGGAAGGGGCCAGTCGTACCTATGCGAGGGTGATGCGGTTCCCTATTGGCTATATGTCGTCTTACCGAGTGGGTCTCATCCAAAGTGGCCCCCATCAGCAAGGGCCCAGCTGTTATAATTAATTGATCACCCAAAAAGATTCGAGATTCGAGATGAGCGAAACAGGAGGATGGATGGAGTGGGCGAGAAATGAGGGTGTGATTCGCAAATGGAGCAAGAAAAAAAGAAGATGGAGATAACAGTCCTGCAAATAGCAAATGCAAATAGCAGACAATCGCGTCGTCGGGTTCCATCCTTTGTGACAAAATCTTGGTTATCTGGTGTTCTGTTGGTTGCTGCGATAAGATTTGTTTTCGACGTTTTAATTATTATTGACATGGTTGTTTACTCTTGTTCCACCCAGCAATGCGCAACTGTGTCATACAACAACCTGCACTCTGCTCGTCTTCCAGAACCATTTAAACCCCTGGAACCCAACCCTTCTATCGCCGGCCATGGACCGTCCGAATCAAGGCCAAAGCCCACCACCGCCCGCCTCCATCCCATGCAGCGGATGCCGGTCTCGGTCCCGGTGGCTCTGCTCCTCGCAGGTGGACACAGGAAATGCGGGTTGCTGTGGGACCCGTGGAGCAGGACATCCGAAAAAAAAGGGCGCAGCTAATCTCTGGGCACTCGTAACACGGCACGTCTCGATGCCATCCATCATTTTCTATTTCAGTGCCGAGACTTTTTGTCGCATGTTGGCAGTCAGTCAATAACACACGCGACATAGTAACTCCTATTCTGCTATATTCGTCTTGATCGACAATATGACCTAACCTCGGCTACCGTCGCAGGAAATACTAGACATATAGTAGCTCTACCTACCTATTCGGTATCTCCTCGGTCCCAAACGCCCGACTGACTCCTGTGATTCACTACGGCCTTGGATATCAATACAGCTTGCGCCAACCGACAAAAAGCTTGCAAGAGTCAGTTCTCAATATCGACCGTTCCGGCGCTTTGATGGACTTTGCCTTTCCTTACACTTTTTAACCTCGCCCAGCTCACCCCCTATACCATGTACTATGTAGCTATTTACCTACCTACCGAGTGGGCCCTCGAAACATGCCGTCGCAATATTGCATTGCGTTCATGGATTATGCTCGGTAGCCAAAAGACCCCGAATCCCTTGGCAGATTTTCCCTCCGATATTATTGCTACCACTATGTATATGATGGCGATGAGCGTTTGCAGTATACTACTTATAGTACATATATAATACTCCTACTCTCAACGGACGACACCGGCCCGTCTCCGCCCTCTGAAAACATGCAACACACGCACGGCGGCCTTCCTGGTACAAGGACGCTGACCAGATGGCCGTGACTTGCTCGATATCGGACTGTATGCCCGTTTGCCACATCGCCATCTGACTCGTCCATGTCCGTCCTCCCCCGCGATTTCCCATTCATTCCATCACGTTGGCATACGAATGCATGTCCGGACCAAATTGTCCAGTCATAGCCCGTTGTGGTGCTGTTTGACTACCTAAAGTAGGCAGCGGCAAGTCTCAATCTACCAGGACGCTGCCTGGATTATTTTAGCGTCTCCTTTAGAATAACAGACTACTAATTATGATAATACGCTTTTGCGAGACGAGGATCGGTCCGCCACTCACATACCCAACGTATGCCGAGTCATCTTGCGCGGCTTCAATGCATCCCAATAGGGTTTTGGGACGACATGATATATTTCGCCTGGGGTACTTGCCAGTTGCGATTTGCATCGTGATTGGTTTGCTGGAATGATAGCCGTAGGCCGCGCCAAAACCCGCGCTCTCCTGGTTGGCCTGATTCCCGGTGGCATGGAAGCCGGCCTGTCCCAGCAAGGCAGAACATGAACACATCAGAGGTCTGGAACTATAGTACATAGTACAAACAACATAATTTTGGCTTTGTTACAGATTGCGCCGGCAGTCAATATCATCAATACACGCTGTACACGGCACGTTTCCCGAGAGTAGTTTTCTCGGTATAAGAAAGAAAAAAAAACATCGTGCTAGAACTCAAAGGTTGGAAAGAAACACATGGCATGGGTATAAACCTTAAGGATCTGTGACCGAGTACTATGTATCACCGCATCCACATTATGCCATAAGTCACACAGTCTCCCCAGCCAGGTACTTGATCAAAAGCACAGTGTTCGGGTCTCGAGTTTCTAGATCGTGCTGCTTTCCGTTTCTATCGTGCCTCGAATCGTCCATTGTAAACAGATGACAGTTGGGTTCGATATAGGAGGCCCCGGAACAACAATCGACCGTCAAAGAAACGTCAAGCTGTAAACTCGCGTGTCCAAAGACACATGTTCAACCTACGCGAGGAACTTGGGTTACCTGAAAATACTGGTCGTGACTGTAGCCATCTAGGTACCGCTTATCGATAATCAGCCACCTCTGCGAGTTTTAAAAAAACCACCCCACCATCCCTGTATCGACGCCGGACAATTATTCACCAATTCCGTTGGCAGATAATAATATCCCAACTTGCTCGTCCGTCGAGATAGCCTCCTTCATCCACGAATACCTCCTGGTCCGACCAGATGGAACCGCCCGTCTCGCGCCATCCCTACCACAGCGGCCGACATCCAGCACCACGCGTCCGCCCAGGCGCCAGCAACGCAATGGCAACCACGATGGCCATCCTGCCCTCGACGGTGCCCAGCCCGTCCAAACGCAAGCTGGCCCCCGGCGGCGGCGGCGGCGGCGGCGGCACGACCGCCGTCCACGGCAGCAAGAAGCAGCGCACGGGTCCCAGCAACTCGCAGATCCCGTCCCGGCTGCCGCTGGAGCCGCACGAGGCCATCTTGTCGGAGCTCCGGCCGCGGTACGACGTGGCGACCTTCTCGGTCATATCGTCGACGGCCATGTCGAAGCGCATCGACCAGGTCCTCGCCCACCTGGGCCGCTTCCACCCGTCCGACATGAGCGTCCTGCCCGGGGCCGCCCTGCTGCACGCCCGCGCCAGGGACGCGGCCAAGATGGTGTCGCTGACGGAGCTGGTGCGGCGACGGATCCACGAGCAGGGCCAGAGGTGGTACCAGTACAACCGGCTGTACGAGGTCGAGGTCGAGGCGCCAGTTGAAGACTTAACAATCATCGAGGAGACGGTGCTGCCTGAGTTGGATGATGAACACGAGGACGATGAGGAGGAGGATAGCTTCGAGGTCGACCCCACGCAGCGGGCGGCGGCGGCGGCGGCGGCTGCGGCTGTGCCCAACGTCTTCGAGAGGGCTGTCAACAGTCGGCCAAAGTCTGAGCATGCCCTCTACATGAGCATTTTCCTGTCGAGGGTGCCGATACCAGAACTCAGGGCCAAGCCGTTTATCACGGAGCAGACCAACTCCGCTGCCATCGAGCAACAGCAGAAGCAAAAGTTTGGCTAGGCAGCCTGCGTTTCAGACCCGGACGCAACCTCACCGGCAAACGATTACCGAGGCCAACCGACCAAGACCCTCATTAGACAAAAAACCGAGCGAAAAAATGTTGATCATTCGGGCGTGGGGTGGTTGGCTTCCATGTTTAAAAGACTACCCTACTGGCGAAGCGTATTCATAGACTTACGGCGTTTGCATTGCATTTGGCGTCCAAGGAAGGACTGCATACATGATACCCGGAACCCGGAATGAGATATGAAACAAACCAGACTTTCCAGCGCTTTTAATACCCCATACCTAGCTTTCCACTCCCTAGAACCCTATCGTCCTCTTGTAATAACACGCATGGCTCTTGCGCGGCCTTTTAAATCACAACCGCCACCAGTGATACTTTTTACACATGAGCGTAGCTTTTATGGTCTCTGCGAACCAATCCAGCCATGGCAGGAACTGTTTGTACAATTTTATGGCCCTGAAAATGCCAGACATTCAACATCCACCCTCACCGAGCAGTTAATTCCACCAGTACACACCATCCACCCGTCGACGAACTAGCCGTGGCCCCTTGCCCCTTTCTTCTCATTCTTTCTTCCTCACAGCTTGTTGTTCTTCTTGTCGTACGTGATCCTTAGGACAAAGTTGACCACGACGGCCAGGAAGAGGATGATGGCCAGCATGGTGGGGCCGAACCTGTCGTCGAACCCGGCCTGCCCGCGCTTCCTGATGGTGGCCGCGCGCCAGTGGTACTGCCACAGCGCGTAGCCCATGGTGAACATTGCGATCAGCGTGAACATGATGGACGAGATGAAGGCCGGGCGGTCGCCAAAGTTCAGCATGCCGACGGCGAGGGCGCCCAGAACCACGGTGAAGTTGAGCCATGACAGGAAGGTGCGCTCGTTGGCGAAGAAGACCTTTGGCTCGACGCGCGTCGGGAGGGCGATTCGCTTGCCTGTTTTGTTGAGGAGGGGTTCGGAAATGAGGATCGTGGTTAGTGACGGACGGACGGGGATAAGTTGAAGTCGTACAGGGTGAGTTTGAGGGGGGTAGCGACAGGATAGCCTTACCCGGCGCGGTCTGAAGAAGCGGCTGGCTCGACATGGTGAGTGAGTAGGGCTGTCGCTGATCAGCCGGTGAGGTCTGTCGACGTTCGTCGCGGTGCGGTGCGTGCGTCTAGCTTTGGCCCGTGGCTTTCGTATGGTGGAAAATGGAAAACTGCCCCTGGTGTATGTATGTTGTGCCGTTGGAGCTCGGAATCTCGGATCGCCTGCCTGACAGAGAGAGGTAGAGTTTGTCGCACAAAACCAATTGAACTTGAACAGCTGCGTCTGAACCTGGTTTTGTTTTTTCAAGGTGCGCCTTTCCAACTGCAGAAAGTATCTTCAACTCGGTCCAGGGCTCCGAACCACCATTGACATTGGCACCAAAATTTGGTAGGGCAGAGCACCTTGAAGCTTTGCTATCGCGATGTCCCCACTGTTGCTCATTGCACGTGCTTCTTTGATTGGCCAAAACGCCAAGGCTAGGCTCCTCACGTGCCCCATGTTTACTTCTTTTTTCTCTGTCCCAAGGCGACCGGTTGCCCCGCACCCGAATGTCCCAGCCCAAGAAAAAACTGGCGTCACAATGGGAACGAGGGGGACGGTTTGTATTGGACAGTCTCAGAGTGTTTGGGATCCACAATTCGTCGTTTGTTGACTTTGGCTTTGCCCGTTGATCGGGCCTGTTCGTCACCTCGTCGCCCGCCCGCAAACTGTCCATCAGCCTTGTCAACCCCCCCGAAAGAACAACAGCCTTGCGCTCCGAATCTTCAGCGTATCTCGACAGAAAACTGTAATTTGGCTTTGCTCATTATCGCAGGTCGTCGCGTGCTCCGAAACCGACCATTTCAAAGCAGAAGGCTGCATCTCCGCCCACAACCGCTTCACAAGCCTACGAGACAGACCGACAGAAAGACACAATGGCTGCCCAAGGCCCATCCGTATGCTCTACGCGTCATGGCCGACCGGGACTTCCCAATTTGTACTGACAGTCCTCACAGCCCATTCCCACCAACCGTCTGAAGCAGATCGCCGCCGATGTACGTATCTCTGCCCTGCCCGCGGAAAACAAGACAGTGGGCGGCTACTGATAACAACAACCCCACGCAGGCCTGCAATGATGCGCTCGGAGCCGCCGAGTTCTACGACCACGCAAAGACGGAGCAGTGGAACTCCCAGATCATCGTACGTCGGTCGATGACAGCCCGAGGGCGGTCCTACTCTGCCAGACCGCCTCACCGCCACCGCTTTGCCGAGATCTAGCTAACAACACGCCCCCCCCCCTTCCCTCTGCAGAACACCATACTCAAGGCCGTGATCGCTGAGTCCCAGCCCTCGGGCAGCACGGCGCCGCCGCAGTTCAAGTTTGCCGTCAACAGCACCATCGTGCAGCACCTCGTACCGTCCTCCAAGCTGAACAAGCCCGCCGGCGGCGCCGCGACTGCCGACGACAACGACAGCGGCAAACCCGCGTCCGCGGCCACCAGCACCGACGGCAAGCCGCACGTTGGCAGGAGGGGCATGCACAGCGCCACGGGCGCCTTCTGGAACGACAAGACGGACGGCATGTGGACCTACAAGCACGAGGGCGACGAGAGCAAGGGGATGGACGTTGTAGTAATGCTGATCTGGATCGCTGTATGAACCCAATTGCATAGGGTTGGCGTGGAAGAGAAGGTACGAATCTACAGATGTGGTGAAAAGAAAAAGAAAACCATTATGATGTGGTTGTGTTCCGTGGCACCTTTGTTTTTGCGATGCGAAGGAGAGATCAATATCGAATGATACCAAGCTAGACGATATGTACGAGTCCTGTTCTCATTTGTTCGATTTTTGTTGTTGCTGAGAGTGTCTCTGCTTCACAGATATCCATGCAATATCTGCATCCGTGGTTCCATTCTCATGCTAGCTGTATCTACATGGGCAAACCCATAAGCCTTGCTTTATGCCGCGCCGTGACGTCCACCGACATTCGACTGCCGCGGCGGCTCTGGACATCTTTTGCCCCTGACCGCCGTCGAGACGATAAAGTCGCAGTGGGGCCCTTTCCGCGGGATTTGCGATCCATTCTCGCTCGCTTCCGGCAAGGTCCCGCTGACGTCAATGCCAGCAACACACTCAATGGATGTTGGTACGGAAGTGTATTTTTGATATCATCTGTCGGTGTGTAGCAAACAATCTGTTATGCCCATGATAATATCGCGTCTCATGATTTGCCCAGATTCCACCAAAAACTTTATTTCAGGGGCTGTTGAACACTTTGGATAAGAATGCCCGCCATAACGATATCGACTTAATTATTCGGAAATTCCTTTCAGTCCCGAGGAAGATGGCCAACTATTCTAACTTTCCGATATGTTCTACACTGCGCAGATCCTCTACTGCTTACTGTTTGGTGTATCGGCATAAGATTGGAATAAAAGCAAGTTCATGTCGTTCATGTCACCGTTTTCGATCCTTCGTTCTTAGTCTACGTCAATCACTCAGGTAGCCTACCTGATGCATGATGGTCTTTGCGTCCTCCACGCTGCTCAATTCTTGTCTAGCCTCGATCGCGATGATCACAGCAGAGGAGGTTTGATTGCAAAGGCCGGCTTGACTCGATATCTAAGATTCCGAATAAGCCCCTGACATAGTAAAACATGCCAACGCACATAGTCTGGGAGTTTCCACTGATGTCACACAGAAAAATCGAGACCCGATACGAGTTCAGCATCGCACCAACAGATATCATGACGACAAAGGTTGCAGCTATTCTGCGTCTTACGGCAACACTTGTACCTTGATACCCTTCTCACCGAAGGCCAAACCGGCAGGTCAGCTTGACGTTGGGAGGCCTTTTTTTTCCGTTCAAATGTTCACCAAAGACCGGATATGTCGGAACTTTGAGAGCCGGGGACCTGTCGACATACTATGTACCTCGACCGGATAGTCGACGCTACCGGGGGCCATTGGTTGTCGCTCCGGTGGGAGGGGAAGATACCAGGATCGAAACTGGAGTCAATGACGCGAGACATCCACAGCGCTGTGTCACTATTCCCAGAGGCGGTAGCAAAGCAGAAGCCCTCTATGCTATATCTATCTGTATCAAGGTTGTTTGCCGGCAATACTGGCTGTTTGTTCCTGAGCAATGATGCCTGTTCATCTGATAAGAGGTGCGGTACACGCCGGGGAAACACCTACCCGGCCAGAACTTCAAGTCCGAGGGGCCATGGAGGATATAAAAAGATGGACTCAGCCCACGGCCGCTCTCGGAGATCACGAGACCTTGTGACGTAATCCAAAGCTAAAAACAGCGCCCAAGCATGAGCCAGAAGGTCCCTGAATCTCTCGCCCCGCAGGGTGTTTTGGCGGGGCCATGACCGCGCCACCTCCGTCCGCACCCTTGTAGGATCTCCCCCCATTGGATCGTTCAAAACAATTGACGGCAAAGCAGCTTCACTTGTTCACAAACCTTCAAGAACCGACGTACACCCCCCCTCCATCATCTCTTCACTTCTCCCGACGTTGATCCTGCGGCATCGCACCATACATCAACCACCACGGACGAGTTGCTCCTGCAGACCCCTCTTTATATCGCGCACCAGGATTGGCTTCAGCAGATATCTCATCTACCTTACCTATTCAGTCATACATCTCGCGTCCCGAGGCGGGAACATAAATAGGCCCCGGTCGGAACCGTCAAGTTCAGCCACTACATAGCGTTCGCCTTTCTTCGTCAAGCAGCCCTTGTTTCGTTGCAAAACATTTCTCGTCGGACAAGCTCGCTGTTCATGAGCTCGCTATTGAGGATCGCGAATCAGTATAAACAGCATCGAGTCCCAGGTATTGTCACCTGAAAGGGGCTTAAGGAATCGAACCGTCATTTTCGACATTTGAAAAGCACGCCAGCCTGCACGTAACCCCAAACCTCGCCACTACCGTGTCACTTTTGGCGGCACCGACGTCATTTTTATTGTCAAAGCACGGGCGCGTTTGTGTGTCTACAGCAGGTTGACTAGCAAACCAGCAAACGAAAGGAGCAGCGCAAAGGAAGACGCCCACCCGCTTTATCATCGGAATCGCCCCCAAGAAACCTTCGAATTCCCACGGAAATTTTTTTTTTCTCTCTTGGAAATACAGACACAATGGAGACACTGTCAATCAGCACTCCTCCCGCCGCCCAGGCGCCAGGCCTGTGGTCGCGAGAGGAGCATGCCAAAAATGCCCTGAACGGCAATCGCCAAAGTGGAGCGCGAAAGCCTCGGAGGTCACAGACTTTGCACGAGGAGTTTCAGACCCCGACCACGCCATCGTCGTCGACCACGCAGTATGGGTTTAGCCAGGTCCTATTCCCAACAGGCTACCATGCCCCAGGTCAGACCCAGGGTCAGGAGCACTATAGGACATTGAACGGATTGCCGTCGCCCATTTCGGAGGTTCCGCCGGCTCTTGAGAATGGCGACTACATGCTGCCCTCGGAGACCTCGGACTTGCAGGATAATAACTCGTACAAACCAGCGGAGCAGGTTCACCAGCCCGCCCCACGGCTACTTCAAAGCCGTCCTGTTCTTCCTCCTCCCCGCCGGTCCTACTCGGTGACAGACCACGAGCCGGTACCACACCACCATCGTCTCTCATCAGCCATGACGCTGCTCGACCTCCCGGGGGAAGTGCACTACGCCATATTTGACTTTCTCGACCCCCTGGACAGCACCTGTCTGGGTCTGACCAACAGCCACATGTACGGGATCCACCGACGACTGCACGGCTCGGTGCCGCTATCAATCCGCCGCGCTGGCCCCAACGAGCTGGAATGGGCCTGGACGCTTTCCAGACGGCCTGCCACGGCCACTGCCGCCAAGCCCGCCGCGGCCGTTGCGGCCACCGAGGGCGAGGCCGCAGTCAACGACCAGGAGCGCAAGGCACGCGAGAAGAAGGAGCTTGCGAGCATGAGGGTGCATGGTCAGGCGTACTGCCGCAAGTGCGTCACGTTGCGATGTGAGCTGCACAGGCACATCCAAGGTTGGATGGGCGAGGACTACGAATACTGCACTGTGCGGCAGAAGTTTGGGCCCAAGGCTCCCGAGGGTGCCCGAAGCTTTTGCTATCTCAGCAACCCCAAGAAGCCAGGGTGGTGCGGGCGTCACCGGGCCGTGAAGACGCAAGTGACGGCAGATCCCGCGCGAGCTTGAGACATTTTCTACTCTTTGTATTGTTTGGGTTCATATCGAGTACATATGTCTACTATTTGTGATGCGGTTGTTCCTTTTTTTGGTCCTGCACGAACTGTTTTTAAGGGGTGTTTTATTCTCGAACACGGTCTACAGTCACACCTACTTGGGTCTCACCGGCACGTTGTGCAATGGGCAGGCAGGGTTTTTTTTTCTTTTCGTTCCTGTTTCGCACGGCGTTATTGGATGGCCTTTTTTTTCTCTCTCTTTGTTTTATCTGGCTTATCACTAGACAGACTAGTACCAGCTACCCTTCATGTCATTGGGGGGATTTTTGTTGACAACGCTCATGTACGTATATACGCTAGATTGTTTGAGAAGTTGGCGAATCATTTTGGTTGTTAAAACATCAGGCGGTCGACTTGGTATAACTAAACCCCCACGTTGTTGAGAAAGATTTCAAGGCAATGATGCGAGCATGGCAACTTACTTTGGATTTTGCTGCTTGACTAAAATTTCTTTGTGACATGACGTATATAACTCATATTGCTCGACCTCGTTCAATGGGAAGCAAAGCAAACAAGCTGGAGGGCACATCAAAGGGTCTCACGAGCACGTTTCCGTGACTGTTTTCGGATCCTATCGAGCAATCGTCGGTAACAGATCAGATCGTCCTAGACCTGGTCACGAGGGGGCTATGCTAGTATCAGAGGGTAGGCCGGCAGGAGGTTGAAATCTGTGAATGGCTCCTGACACGCAGACACTTGGACTGAACTGGGTGAGATCAACAAGTTTGGAAGAGGCATTAGATACCTAGATAGTTAGAGATGAGATGTGATGGGCTACTACTCTAATTAGCATGTGATAGTCAACGTGAACGTGTACGAGGAGGAAATGATGAGCTCATTAGGGGAGAAGTCACGTGAGCGGACAAGGGGGAACAAACTGGGCAAGTTTTCCCTGTTCTTGGTGCTTTTGTGTGTACGTCAATCAAGCCACAGAAAAAGGACAGCAAAGGAAGTACACAGGAATGACGCCACTTTTAGGGCCGTCCAATGGTTAAATCAGGCTGCCACACGAGGCAAAAGCGAACAGGAGAGAAAGCAACATAAGGTAATAATAATAAAAAAAAGAGGCAGGACAGGCAAGGGGCAGTTGTTGGAAAAAGAGTGAAAGAAGGATGTACGAAAACAGGGATGGGTTTTGGGAAGTTACCTTGATTACTTAGGGAAACGATTAGACCAGAGGTCTAGGTCGTCCCAGGGGCTCTCTCTTGGACCTCGTCTTCTTTTTGTTGAGAGGGAAATTTTAAAAAAAAGGATAGATGGCATTGTCTGTGTCTACCTGTCTATCTGTCTAGGTCTCCATGGTTCGTATGAGCCTGGATCTATCTAATATTACTCGAATTTCACTTGACATTCATGACCAAAAGACCAGTTCATCCTATACCCATCTCGCCCATCACAGACTACTTTAAAGGGTGCTTGCTTGGTGCTGGTGCTCGTTCCATCAATCAGCCGCTGATTTTAATCTCGAGACGATCTCGATTTTGTGCAAGCGACACCAAACAAGTACAGACCCCAGATACAAACAGCTGTCATCTACTCCCCAAAAACCAAAAGCCAAAGACAATAAGACAAAAAAACAAAAAAAGATATCGCTAATTAGTTACAAGCAACCCCTGACTTCGAAAAGTTGGGCCCATACACTCCTAGCTGCATGCACTTGGGTTTCCAAGTGATTCTATCAACTCCAACTCCACGTCGTCCCGCATCACGCCTGACCAGCAATCGGACTTGACTTTCCCATTGTCTTATTCCCCCCTAAGGTAGCTATACTCGACACGTTTCCATCCTACCGCCGTCATAAACCCCAGAACTGCCGAGGAAGAGCGCACGCACATGGTTTCTTTCGAACAGTTCAGTCCAGCAGCACATCTACCAACCTCGACTTGCCACTAACTTCTGACCTGAAAAGCCCACGGGGGACCCACGCGACCTCAGGCACCGCACCGCACCGCACCGCACCGCGCTCTCTTAACTGAGCCATTGCCGCCGGCCACCTGCTGTTGAACCCCGTTCACTGCCCCTGGGCCGACCCGGACAAGCGTCAACGGTCAAGACAAACTCGCAGACTCGCGCGCACACACACACATACACACACATACACACCTGCACACACCTCTCTACCACCCGCAGCCATGTCGTCATCAACACCAGCAACAACGGGCCAGGCTGCCGCCGCCAACAAACGCAAGCGCACAGCCAACGGCAGCACCACGTCGCTTCCCGACGACGTCACGGCGGCCGAGAGCGCGCAGATTTCGGAGTCGCGCGACGCGTCGGCCGAGGAGGGAGACACGACGGCGGCCGAGACGATGGCGACGCCGACCACCGCAGGCTCGCACCCGCCGCTTAAGCGCCAGCGGTCGGGCAATCCTGCCGTCGGCGATGCGGGCCTGAACCTGGGAGAGCCCAGCGACTCGACCGAGGCGAGCGCCGACGTCGAGGAGCGCGTGGGTCGCCAGGGCAGGAAGGCCGCCGACGCGGAGGAGAGCATGGCCCCGCCGCCCATAGGGAAGCTCACCCACCCGGTCGGGTACCGCACCAACGACCCTCCTGTTGGCCGCCCAGTCAGGATCTATGCCGACGGCGTGTTTGATCTGTTCCATCTTGGGTAAGTTTTGCTGCGTCATGGCGATCATGGCTTCCGGCGTCTTGCGCGCCACGTTCTGATCATGGTGCAAGAGCCCTGCACTCAACTGACACTCTCTTGTGCCCACTTCCCCCCCCCTTCAGCCACATGCGACAGCTAGAACAGGCCAAGAAGGCCTTCCCCGACGTCTACCTTATCGTCGGAGTGACGGGCGACGCCGAGACGCACAAGCGCAAGGGCCTGACGGTGCTTTCGGGCAAGGAGCGTGCAGAGACGGTCCGCCACTGCAAGTGGGTGGACGAGGTCATTGAGAACTGCCCGTGGATCGTCACGCCCGAGTTTCTGGAGGAGCACAAGCTCGACTACGTTGCGCACGACGACATACCCTATGGCGCCGACGAGGGCGACGACATCTACGGGCCCATAAAGGAGGAAGGCAAGTTCCTGGTGACGCAGCGCACAGAGGGCGTGAGCACGACGGGAATCATCACCAAGTAAGCGCC
>JASAOQ010000018.1:0-15050 GCA_031306065.1 Pseudopyricularia cyperi | reverse complement strand
CTGCTGGAAACGGCGAGGGATGGGGGAGTGGGCGCACCCTGCAAAAGTTCCCCCCCTCTTGTGCTGCTGGCCCTTTTATTTTTCATTTTTTTCGGCTTCTTCTTTTGGCTCGACACTGGAGCCCATTTTTTGTGCTGCCTGCCAACCTTATTTGGACATCTGCCAAGCTCAGCTTTCACTTACATCGAGCATGGGCACGACGCAAGGGATGAAGTCCATTCCAAGAACAAACCCGCCAAATCGCTTTCCACAAAGATTTCTTTGTTTTCGACACTCCCCAATGTCCCCTACATGTCCATACCAATTCTCGGACTTATTCCTTTAGAACTCTGTTTCTCAACCAACATTCAACCTGCTTCAACACGATACACCGCAACGCTTTCAAGACGACGCAATGACTTCCTACTCAATGGTCTCCAATGGAAACAAAATCCGGGAAATGATCGCCAGTCTCTCACCTGATGATATTGCAAGGCTGATTCCCCAAGAGACCTTGACTTCTCTGCTCAGAGTCAAAGATGCAGAGGAGCAACTGCGGGAGCTGCCTGCTCCCGCCGCTCCAAGAACAACGCTATCGGCGAGCAGAAAAAGGAAGAAGGTCAATGGATTTATGGCGTTTCGATGTGAGTACAATCTGAGAAGCTGTGACACATAATTTCCACTGACAGTGACATAGCCTACTACGCCGCCGGCATCTTCCAAGACAGACCGCAGAAAGAAAGGTCGCCCTTCATCACGCTACTATGGCAGAAAGAAACGCTCAAGTCAAGATGGATCGTCATGGCGAACGTGTACTCCCGCATCAGAGACTTCGCCGGCACCACAAAAGGCCGCATGGCAATCAGTGCATTCCTGCGAGTCGCTTGCCCACTCATGGGCATCACGAAGCCCTGCGACTATCTCCACCGCTACAACTGGCAGCTCGATCTTGTCCCTGATCTTACATCTCAGCATGACACCGCGATGAAGCACGAGATCTTTCAATCGAGTATTCCTCAGCTCATCGACGAGTTTCCAGTTCCTACCTCCGAGCTTGAGCTGCTTCGCGCCTGTGTCCAAGGCGGATTCCCCTTCGAAAACAGTTCCAAGCTGCTAAGAGAGATGGAGGACAGCTCCGTCACCGTCATGACCAACACCGCGCCTCTCACAGCTGCCTCACAAACTCTAAATGTCTCGGAGAATCAGAGCAACCTACATTTCATCAACACACTCATCAACGACCCCAACGCTGCCATATCCGCACTTCTCCCCCAAGATGAAGATTTCGGCAGTCTGATGGTTGACATGAATATCATCCATTCACTCGAAACCGAGACACCAACAACATCATCAGCACGCACCTCGGCTTCTCCTTTAGAGCAACAGTTGTTCTTCCACGAGGACGATACCATCGATTCTTCAGGAATGGTTTCTTTCCCTGGCGAAGGTCACAGTCACCAAGAAACATCTTTTGCCTACGCCGATCCCATTCTAGGGCTCTGGTAGATAGCCCCAGTTCATGTCTGCATTTTCTATTATTTTTTCATAGCAGCTGGTTTCAAATGTCTTCACATCATCGTCCTCGATTGCATCTGGGTTCTTTTCTTCGCGGCAAATTTTTGAAATTACGGATTGGTTTCTCTCAAGGCATTGGAAGCAGCTCAAGATAAACATTTTGAAACATAATATCATTTCCTGTACCCATTTGATCACCCTAAAAGCTGAATGCTGGCCCAGCATAGTATCTAAGTTTTTGCAAATGGAGAGACACGGTATGTCCAATACCGATGGGTTTGTTCATTTGAAACCGCGCCCAATGACCAGTTCGAATCGCCTGCTGCCCGTACGAAATGTGAAAGAAACACAAATGTAAGAAAGCCTTCCTCGTCGTGAATGGGAATTCCCTGTAACTCCTCCGTCAGCTTTCTAGAAACAAGTATCAATGATCGTGGGTAGTTCTACCTGGAATGCATCTGAATTGAGGTTCTCTAGTTGAGAGTAGTCGTAAGTGCGAGCTTCAGTAAACTGATCTATATTAGCAGTGTTACTCAAGTTGCAAAAGGTAACAGACCTACCATTGGAGTGCTCAGGGGTAGTCGGAGACGAGAGCTTGCAGTTTGCAAACTTGTCAGATCCTCATCCGTTGCGGCCAGTTGCTGACGAGCAGCATCGAATTTTCCCATCGCATACTGGACCAAGGAGTTGGCGCAGTGAGTTGTTATAAAAGTGGCCGTTTCCTGCTCTCTTCTGTAGAAAAAAGGGAGGTCCAAAGACCGGTGGAACAGCCCCCATCGACTTCCAGGCATTGTGGGAGTAGAGCTGGTATGATCGACTGGGCGACGCCACCGACTGCAGGCGCTGGGCAAAAAGTGCTCTCGAATGTTGAGCTGGCCATTCCGGGCCTCAATGAAGCCAACAGGTACGCAGGGAGAGTGAGCAACCTTCTCTTCTTGGAGTGTCTGTATCCTCATTGCTACGAGGGTGGCTCCCACAGAGATCTGATGCAAGTCACCGTATCCAACTTCGCTTGCCTGGGCCAACTCGAAGTAGAGCACCAAAGCATTATCAAGCTTGCGGGTGTGTTCCAGCTCTTGTATTGCGGATCGGGCCTTGCTTAAGGCTCGACGCAGACTCTGCTTGGTCCATTTCTCTGGAAGAGGCTCGGAGCAATCTTGGAACGCCTGTAATGCCCCCAGAACCGATTGTAAGATATGGAAATCTCTGACCGCTTGTATAGCTATGATGATGGCGTGGCTGCACTTGATATTTGCGCTCGAGCTGCCATCTCCCAAAAGTTCTGCGAGAGAGCCGAGAATGTTGTCGCAGGCAGACACAGATGGATGTGCTCGGTACACAGCGATATCGATTGGGCTTGGCTTGCCATTGTCGTAGTACTTGAAGGTAGAGTTCTTGGTAGAGAGAGAACTAGAGGCTGACATTGCGGAAATAAGGTGATGATGATGGTGCTGCTTGGCTGTCTGGACAGATTCTGAAGAAGCTGAAATGGCTCAACACATGAGAGGCTGCGCACCACTGAATTTATAGATGGGCCCAAGGCGAGACCTCTAGGCGACTGTGGTGCACTACAATACCAATAACAAATTGTTTAATGGCGGACGGGTTCCCACAATACAGTTGGACCTGTTCGCATACATAACAATTACGAGCAATACCAAGAACAATACCTATCAATAGAAAACCCATCGGACTCCACTTGATATTGTTCCTTGGGGAAAGATACGTACCCATAGAGATCACCACGTCACAATAGCAATAGCAAACTTTGCAGACCTCTTCTGAAAAACTATAAGTAACCCTCTTCTTTCCCGTTGATAGAAATCTCAGTTATCTCTTCTTCAATAACACATTCTTCACTCCGTTCATCAATCTTGAGCAAATCAACCAGAACAACACCCACAAATCTCACCTACCACTCACAACATGGAGCACCATACCACTGAAGCAAGCCAGACGTCTGCCCAGACGATCTCGGTCAATGTCTCCATCCCTCTTCAACAAGTCGACTTTGAGGTGCCAGCCTCCTGGTCATTGGGCAAGGTCTGCGGTATCGCCGGAGAGCTCAGGTAAGCCCCTCATCCTCATCGCTCAGTCGGCCGAGCAGCCAAGATCGGGAGACCAGCAGCTAACCCAACTGCCCACCGCACCTACAGCAGGAACATGGGCTGCAAAGTGTTCATCACACTCATGAACACCCCGCAGGGCCGGTACCACATCAGCACGTCCTCCTCTGACTTCTCCAAGGGCTTCTTCATCGGCCGCGTTGATCGTGAGTTCTTTCTCTCCTCACTCCCTTCTCACCTCCTCTGGTGAAACCTCCCCCTCGATCTGAGCAGAGACTGACATCCGAGGGCGCAACTGCCCGCTTACCCCAATCAACAGCTCCTGACCCATCCACCATTGTCCCATCGTCCCCGTCGCAGGACACTGCCGCAACCCAGACCCCAAACATCAACGCCAACGGCATCGACGAGAACCTCTTGCCCCCTGCCCTCCGTGGACGCACCGGTCCCCCCAAGCCCCCCAACCGCTGGATCCTGTACCGCGCCGCAAAGTCGGCCGAGCTCCGTGAACGCAACCCAGGCATGAACGCCAGCGAGATCTGTAAGTTTCACCAGGCTACTGCCTTGTCTGTCTTCCTTTCGCACACGGGCAAAACAAAACTAACCTGGCATCTCTCTTTCCTCCCCACCAAAAGCTCAAGTTGCATCCCTCATGTGGCAGGCCGAGTCGGTCCAGACCAAGGCTCAGTGGGAAGAGCGCGCGGCCGCCGCCCGCGAGGAGCACCTGCGCAACACCCCCGAGTACGCCGTCGCTTCCGGCATGCGCCAGTACGCCATGGCGGAGAAGAAGAGGCTGAGGCAGCAGAAGAAGAAGAAGCAGCAGCAGCAGCAGGTTGCCGCCAAGGTC
The DNA here is from genome assembly GCA_031306065.1 of Pseudopyricularia cyperi. Taxonomy (NCBI): domain Eukaryota; kingdom Fungi; phylum Ascomycota; class Sordariomycetes; order Magnaporthales; family Pyriculariaceae; genus Pseudopyricularia; species Pseudopyricularia cyperi. The sequence goes on along the minus strand of JASAOQ010000018.1, from coordinate 10,643 downwards.
ACCACCACCGAGGCGGCCGTCGTGGGCGGCAGCAGCAACGACGACGACATGGTCATTTGCTCCGTCGACTCGCCGGCGCCCATCAGCCCCGTGTCGACCACCTTCTCCACTCCCGTCAGCAGCCCTCGCCGTGGCGCCGGTCTGCTGCTTGATGCCTCAAGCTTCTCTAACCTGATCTGATCTCCTCGCCAGACGTTCATGGTTTGTCATTCCAGGCATTAAAGACTGAAAAAAAGAAAACCACAAAAAAGACTTCCACCATTCACATCCATTGTCCCCGGTCCCATCTTCGGACCTGCGTACCTGCCCCCGTCCTGTTTTTTTCCTTTCTTTTCCTTGAGTTGAGTTTACTATTGTCATCTTTGACTGGGACATTTCCCGGCTGCATAGGAATCGGCGCATCATAGGCTGGGGGCTCTCGGCCGTCTCTTGATTTAGTTTGTTCGTTCTCATCGGTTTTTCTTTTCTTTGTCTCGATCCGCTCTTCTTGATCATTGAAGGGGAGGAACGGAAAGGAGCGGAATTCGTCACCAGGCTCATGACTGCTCATGAAACAGATACCCAGGCGCTTTTCCATCTATGTCTTTTTTTTCTTCTTTTCTTCTCTTCTCCATGTACAGTCGCTTTTCTATCTGCGATGGCACAGCGATGCCGTTGCCGCAGGAGATACGCGACAGCAAGTCGACACACGAAATCAATCGTTCGACTTGCTACACCTGACTGTCCCTTCGTGTGCCATTCATTTATCGTGGATGTAATGTTCAATGCGTGACACATGATGACAGTGACAGTGATGATCTTGATGACACGTCCCGTCTACTAAGCCCACAGCTTACCTGACGTCGACCCTCTACATCCATGTACAGCACTCCTCGCTCAGCTCTGTTGGGATGCGTTCCAGTCACTGCTCCATATGAATGTGCCACACCTCCATTCTGTTCCTTTCTCTTTCTCGCCGGATGGGCCGAGTGGCCTGCCACACATGAAGAACGATCGGCCTACATGGTGAAAAAAATCAATGATTTAGTCGGGTGATACAATGACAGTATTGGTCGAAGGGGCGACGTACCACAGTTGATGCCTGGCTTTTTGGTCTGCAGGCTGATGCACGCCTCTTCGTGTTCACACTTGGGCAAGACTCTCTTCTTCAGCAGCTTCGACCACGACTCCTTGTTCTGGACCGGGTCAAACACCTTGGGCGAATCTGGCGGGACTGCTTGGGAAGCGTCCTCCTTACTTTTGCCGGTGCTCTGCCCGCCATTCGCAGTGTTGCCTGCCCGTTCCAAGTCTTGTGCGGTCTGTCTGTAATCGTCTTTCAAGACGAATGGAGCTGCAAGTGATGATTCCGGAGTCGAAGAGGTAATGCGACTCTTGCAGGGCGATGGTGTGTTACGTAACGGTAGCTCTTTGCTGTCTTCTGTGGCGGTCTTGGCCGTCTCCTTCGGCTTGAAGAAGCCCATCAGGCTCTTTTGTCCAGGGGCCCTGTCGGCGCCGTTCTTTGGAGCATTTTTGGTTGTCGATGTTTTTGCCTTTTTCGCTCGTGAGGTCGCCGAAGACGATTCGCTGGGCCTTTTCTGCAGGTTGGGCTGGGGCGGCATTGCCGAAGACGGGGATTTGGATGCCTGAGCGGATGCCTGCCTGTTGGGCTTGTCCAATTGGCCCTCTACCGAAGCTTTCGATGGTGCTACTGGCGACTGCACCGTCTCTGGAAAAATGTTTGCCGTTTTCTCCAGCGCCGGGTCTTTGCTGTTTGTTGGCGTTGGCTTCTGGGAGAACATGTCTTTAATATTCCTGCGACGGTCGAAATCAGGAATGAGCTTTGCCGACAAAGAAAGAAGATCTTTGACAGACCAATCTCGGACTCTTGCGCCATTCAGAAACATGCCTGGCGGATTCATAACGTCGACAATGTTCAACTCCTTGCCGTCAGCAGTCTTCACCAAATCACCCAAGGTTGCATAAACAGGGCAGTGATCGGACCCCAGGAGACCCTCCTGGATGTTGGCATCAACAAACCAGTCTTTGATCCCGGCGCTGCACAAGACATAATCGATACGACTGCCAAAGTTTCCAGGCCGGGCGTTCTTGCGCGTCTCCCAGCACGTGTACATTCCTGTCCTCGCGGGGTGGAAATCCCGACCGAGATCATACATGACCGGCTCCTCGCGGCCTTCATCCCGGTCGCCAATCACAGTGCCGCCAAAAATGAGCTGGTTGAAGAACCGGCGCGAAGGCGTGGATATAAACTCCACCAAGTTCGTCTCTTCCTTTCGCAGGCGCTCGAGAAGGCCTGCCGTGTCGAGCTCGTTGCCGATGATGTTCAGGTCGCCTGTCAGCACAACTTGCTTCCCCATGTCAACCAGGTTGCGGACCCTGGCGTCCATGGCCTTTTGAAACGCCAGCCGAAAGTCGGTCCTGGTCTCGTCGCGGGTGGCCGGGCTGTACACGCCAATGAGCACAAAGGCCGGGAACTCAAGAATCATACAGCGCCCTTCCGAGTCCAGGGTGGCCTCGTCTATGGCGCCCGAGAGCTGATCCGGACTGGGGTAGCCGCCAATCTGCTGGTCCTGGGGAAGCTCCCGAAATGAGATGGTCGAATTTGGCGGACACAGGATGCCGGTGATGCCTTCCTCGGCCCGGATGGGGCAGCATTTGGAGTTGCGTGTGTAGATGGCGACACCAGAGTAGCCCTTTTTGAACTTTGGGAGGCTGAAGTAGACATCCCAGCCTGGAACTAGGACCATGTCATCTTGGAGGTCTTTGCGCTGGATCTTGGTTTCCTGCATGACCACAATATCTGCCTCCAAGATGTCGAACATTGACTGCTCAGGTGTCGGTTGGTGAGCATATATTTGATAGAAGCTTGGGTTATCTAGGACAAAAGAAAATACCTGGAAGGTTTTGTTCTCCCGCCATGGCTCATAAGAAAATGGGTTTCTGATGCCATTGACTGCAGGGTGTTAGTGACGGTTCGGCACCACCGACTGAAGTTGTTGAAGGACGGAGAAAAACATGCCATTCCAGGAAGTGATTCGAATCCCCATGACTGCCACAAACCATCGAGGACCAGTGGTCTACGTAGACCTTGCGGATATCTCCTCCGCCTCAATCACCCAGTGAGCAGTCGTTCTTCCGGACTCCGAGAACAACCGGCTGCCATTTGCAGTGATCTCACGACGCAACATAAGACCGCGCGCGCATTAAATCCGCGGGCGAGGCTAGGTAATGCCTCTATCAGCGTTCGTGGACAATGTCAACGCGAGTGTCTTGGGATAGGTCGTGCCTCATTGCCATCATGACGCGCACGGTATCACGTGCCTCCATGTTAGTCAGCAGGCAAAGTGTTGTTTTTTGAGTGGATGGAAGGCAGGCGCGCCCTGCGATTGTTTGACGGTTGAAGATCGTGGGGGTATTTGCAGTTGCAACTCCAAATCTGCTGATCAAGGCAGTCGGTAGAATGATGACCGGAAAATATATCAAGTCAACACGCGTTGCTTGGAGCTCAGTCTGGCTCCCTTCTCCCTGCACCTACAGGGGCAGCAAACAGACGACGCGACGCTGAAGTCAACCAAGGACAAAAGGGCAGCCGCCTATAGAACCAAAATGTCGCGTTACTTGACCCCCGCCAAAATAGGCCTGCTCGCCCTCATAGACATCTACGTCTCGGGCACCGTTCCCACCGACGCCACCGTCCCGGTGCTGCACTTCATTGCACTGCACTTGATCGACAACGTCAGCCCGGCCAGTGGACCCCGCTCGGATAGGAGGGATTCTTCAGCATCTTCGCCTCTGTCGACATCACCACCCTCTTCGGACCGATGGCAAAAGGCCGAGAGCGTGGCCGCTATAGTAACCTCGATACACGAGTTCGAAAAGGTCCTCTTACCCTATGGTGCCGTCATCTCTCTACCCGGCCGCAGGTTATGGGACGCCTTCCTCAAGAAGCTGTGGCGGATCGACTCACTCGACGCCCTGCATCGCTTCTTTGGCGAGGAGCTGCAGCGACTGCTCGCACTGACCAAGGAGGAGCGTCGCGCCTTGGCCGAGCAGGGCCGGGAGCCGCCGGGGGATGATGTGGTGCGTCTCTCGCGCAACTCGCCCTTTGGCACCTTTGTCCGCCGCGCACAGCTGGAATTTTCCCGCCTATCCTTCCAAAAGGCAGCCGAGCTGTGGGCCGCCTTTGTCAAGTATAGGCAGCCGACGGCGCAATATTGGCGCAAGAGAAACTCGGGCGTCGACGGCCTAGCCTTTGACAGCGTTCTCCTTGCTGGCCAGCATGACTGGGGCGCCCAAACCGGAGATATCGTCCATGTTGTATATGGCGACATTGTCAAGGAGAACGGAGGCGCAAATGGCGTGCCAATCAGCACCGATGACGTTGAGTCGCTGATTGAGTTTCAGGTTAACCAAATGCAAAGTAAGAACATCACTCCCGCCACAACCCCGACTCTTCTCTATTAGATTCGTCACTGACTATGTAGCACTCGCCAATAGAGTATGGCTGCCGCATTCATCCCCAAGTTCGTGCCAAGTTCACTGAGCTTGTTCAAGGCGATGTTCTCGTACCAAGCTTGTCACATTATCTTAGGTATGATTGCTGCACCAGGAATGCCTTTCGATGGCATCCGCAACTAACAAGCGTCACGCCGCAGCTTCCTAGAAGCCTGGAGATCCGGGGACTACCCAACGTCCTTTGACTATTTGCATCGATACTTTGATTATACCATGCAAAACAGAGACCGTTTCTTCTACCAATACGCACTCCTCAATCTTGCTGTCCTCCAAGCCGACTTTGGATGTTTCGAAGAGGCACTGTCTGCCATGTTAGAGACGGTCACCACGGCCCGTGAAAACAGAGACAATGCCTGCCTCAACTTTGCCCTCAACTGGCTCTTCCAGTTTGGAAAATCGCATCCCAAGCTAGTGCGCGATCTCGAAAAGGGTAGCATGCTCGGCCTCGGGAAGGAAACCCTCGTTTTTCTCCGTGTCAAGGCCAAGGAGGTGGGCAGCTGGACGCTTTGGAGCGCCGCCCTGTTGAGCGAGGCCAAACTGGCTCTCGCTAGTGGTGAGAGTGTGGCCACAGCAGCCGAGTATCTGACGCGGTCGTCTCATCTGATCGTCGCCCACAACCTTAGGATGTGCATCGGCTCCCAAATCTCCATTCAGATCGCCCTGTGGGACCGCCTAGGGTGTGCAGTGCTGTCCCGTATGATGTGCGATGTCTACCTGTACGCACATGCGCGCGACGCCGTCTTTGAGGACGAGCTCAAGATTACCTGCAGACTGGCAGGCCTCCTGGCCGGCCGCGGCCGATACGATGACGCCATGGCGCGCCTGGATACCCTCGACCGCGAGTCGTTGCGGGCCTGGAAGGCGGGCCAATACTGGCATCGTTTCCGCGCGCTCGTGAAGCTCAGGCGAGAACTTCACCGCAACGAGTCCAGCGCCGTTGATCATCTCCTCAACCAACTATTGCAGGCTCGGCCAGACGATTTCGAACCCGACCTTGCCTACATCGTCGAGATGTTGCACATTGAGACGATGGTCCGCAGGAACGATCTGCAGGCCGCACTGAAGAAGATCAACGACCAGATCGCTGATCATCATGACCAGGGCCGTGACGTGGGTCTGCGTGTGCGGCTGCTGGTCGTCAAGGCAAATCTCTACGAACGTACAGGCCGGCCACAAAAGGGCTTTACGCTGGCCGTCCGTGCCGCCTCGGCGGCCTGGCGTGCCAGGCTGCTGCCTGCGCTGTGGCTGGCTCTGACCACGCTGTCAAACATCCTTGTCGCGCTGGGCGAGTTTGCCGAGGCTGCGAGGCTGCTGCACCAGGTCATACCACGCGCTCTCGAGTGCGACGCGGCTTACATGGTGGGGATGTCGTACTCGGTTCTCGGTGACGCAAACATGGGCCTCGCGGGCCGGCTGTCGGAACAAGCACTGCTGGTCCTGAACACCCTCACGCCCAGGGCGCAGAAGAGGGCATCGGATGCATCCATGGGCATGGGTGAGGGCGCGCCGAAACCGGTGTCGCTGATGTCGGCGGCCGCGGCAGCGACGGCCGTGCAGAGCAAAGACGGCAACACGCCACCGACGGCGGCGCAGCGCATGCTCGAGTTTCTAACGCGCGCGGCTGAGGCGTTTGAAAGCGCCTACGGTCACTTTGCTGCGGTCGAGGACCTCGACAAACAGTGTGAGATGCGCGCGAAGCAGGCCTCTGTCATGCGGGTGATGGGGGATGCCGACAGAGCCGAGGACTATGCTGCCAAGTACTTGGACTTGCGTAGACGCGGCGGGGCTACGTCGCCGTCCGCAGTGGCGTGATACTGTATTCCTTGTAGCCACACCTATCTGCAAGCATCCTGCTCTGCGTTGTGAATTCATCGTTCTGTGTATAGAGATGGCAGCGAGATATACTAAGCAGCAAAGGGGAGATTATGGCAGCTATTCACAATGCTCCGACGGGATGGGCCGAACTTGATTGAGATGAATGTGGAGGATGGAGCTCGAAAGGCGAACAATCAGGAAACGCTTGAACCAAGCTTAGAAACATGATACACAGAACCCAACAGACAAGGTACATGCTACCTCTCCACCGATCAAGCCTGTCTCGACTTCAAGTTGACCATCAGCCCCGGCTTCTCCCACAGCACATAAGCCTTGTTCTCCTCGAGCCAGTTGGCGCTCTCGGGCGCGAGCTCGAGGTCAAAGTTCCAGATGATCTTGGCGAAAATGAGGCGCATCTCGTGGTAGGCCAGGTTCTTGCCGAGGCAGTTGCGGGGCCCCACGGAGAAAGGCTGCAGGGCCTCCTTGCGGTCGCCGCCGTACTCGTCCGCGTGCTCGGGCAGCCACCGCTCCGGGACGAAGCTTTCGGGGTTTTTGAAGTTGCTCTCGGACCTGTAGGCCGAGTAGTGGTGGGCGTAGACGCGGGTCTTTAAGGGAGGGCAGGTTGTACTTTTGATCAGCTTTTGAACCAAAACGAGATAAGGGTTGGCATCTACTTACACCCTCGGGCACATAATTGCCCGCCACGGCCATGCCGCCCTCGGGCACGATGCGGGGCAGCCCGGTCGGCACGGGGGGGTACAGGCGCAGGCCCTCCTCGAAGCAGGCGTGCAGGTACGGCAGCTGGCGCAGCGCGTCGATGCGCAGCTCGTCCTCGGCCAGCGACCTGACCTCGTCCGCGACCCTCCCGAGCTTGTCCGGGTTCCGGAGCAGGTAGTAGGTCATGCCGGTGAGCAGCGTGGCCGTGGTCTCGGTGCCCGCGACCATGAACAGGCTCGCGTTCTCGTACATCTCCTCGGGCCGGGCGAGCAGCTCCTTGCTCTCGGGCTTGCGCAGGACCAGGCTCCAGATGTCGGGCTTTTCGTCCTTGCCGCCCTTGGCCAGCCGCTTCACGACGCGCTGCCTGACGTAGTCCATGTGCTCCTCGATCCCGCGCCAGGCGGACCGGGGCATGACGGCGACGAAGAGGCTGCCGAGCCACTTGAAGCGGTTGATGATGGACAGGTAGGACAGGTTCTTGACCGAGGCGAAGACCCGCGCCACCCAGGGCGTGTACTCGCCGTCGTCGAGCATGCCGAGCGGCTCGCCAAAGGTCAGGTCGGCCATGATGTCGAAGGTGGTGCAGTTGTAGAGCTTGAGCATGTCGGCGGGCCGGCCGCCGCCGCCGCCGCCGCCGGCGGCCGCCTGCTCGCGCGCCTTGGCCACGAGCTTGTCGACGTGGTGCAGGAACATGGACTCCTGCTCGCGCAGCGCCCGGTCCGAGAAGGCGTTGGAGAAGATCTTGCGCAGCCTGCCGTGCTTCTCGTCGTCCGTCGCCGTCACCAGGCTCTGCGCCCCGCCGTTCAGCAGCTCGCTGGTGGCGTAGAACCACGGGTCCTTTGCCAGCGACTTCTTGCCGCCCACCCGGTGGCCGTGTATGTCCTTGAACGCCTGGGCGGACGTGAAGCTCAGCCGGCTCGGGCCTAGCCGGACGACTTCTCCGTGCTTCCGGTGCTGCTCGAGGATCCACCGTTCCCGATCACCTGTCGTGCCCTGGTAGTAGTGGACGAGGTTCGTCGTGGCCGCGTACCATGGCCCCGGGTACTTGGAAAGGGGGTGGAACCAGATGTTGTAGACGGACCGGATCACGAAGAAGCAGAATATCTGCATAATCGACGTTTGTCAGTACGGCTTCTGGAAAGGATGCTGCAGTAGCATAGTGGGGGACTTCCGGCTCAGCAAAGGGCAGACAAACCAGTGTGGTGGAGAATACCCAGAGGAGCCCGACCCGGCGTGCCAGCTCGCCGGGACTCAGGTCATGTATCTGGATCAACGCCGAAGAGATGAAAACACCCGCGTCCGTGATGGGGGAAGACATGACAGCGGCACTTTGATGTTGTAGCTGGATGGGCTGCAGCTTTCAGGTGTGGTATATCTAAACTATAGGTATCTCAAGAAATAAAGCTGTACTTGAAGTGCGTTCATTAACACGCAACCCTCGCCCTTCTCAGCTTACAACGGGGATAGGCTCCCATTTATCTTTCCATCACCCCTGAGCCACGGCGGCCTGCATTATCAGCCCGGGATTTGCCCTCTCCCCCCCCTTTCCCAAAGTCACCCGGGACGCTGCAGCATGTCTGGAAGGATACTTTTCACATGGCACCGTTGCGGGGTTTGATCTATCCTGCGATGCCTTACGTCAACCCCCAGAAGCCCGCATGGCGACATTGCCCCGGAACAGTACGGACCATCGGCTAAAAAGACTCGCCTGGCCCCCTCCGGGTTTGCGAATGGGCTGCATGTTCCCAACGGCGTAATACTGGGTACTTTTGACCCCCTTGATCGCTAAAACCTCGCCAAAACTATTTGCTATCAGAGGGCTGTCAGACGGGATAAGAAAGAGGGAACGACGGCGAGTCTGTATAGACTTGGCGCTGATCTGCCGTGCATGCCCGATGATTGGCTCGAGATGAGGGGGAGGGAACATGCCCCGACATGTATCAGAATGTGGTTTAGTGAATCAGCCTGGTGGTGGCTGCATGGGAGAATAAGCCCTTGAGACTCGGCGCCATCGGGTGTCAGCATAAGAATGTGCCCGATAAGAGAACTGTACCGTCGACCGGATCGCGGGATGGCGGACAGCTGGAAGTTTCCGTTGCGCAAAGTTCCGGGACGCGGGCGACTAACAGAATGCCGCCGTGTTCGTATCGAGGAGGGTGTGTCACTGTGTGGTATTCGTCCCTGTGACTCGCCGCACCTGACAATGTGTCAGACCGTTTTCTTTTCCCTTGTTTTGAGAAAAAAACAAGGAAAAGCCAGTCTATCTACAGGTCGTAGATTTAAAGGTCAACAGGTGGGACAGGAGGCAGATGAGACACGCGCAGAAGCAGCTGCATGCAAGAAAAAGCGGGAACCTTTTACCAATGGCTCGCATGGTTACTCAAATGAGATTGTGACTTGCCAAGCCGGAGAAAAGCACCAAATAGGTGAACAGAGCCAACGAAGAGACAGGCTGATGATTGCCACAACGTGTATATCAGGACAAAGACCATACATCACCGAGTGGTCAAGATGTCTAGACCTTCGTCGCGCTCAAATGGACGCTAGCTGTGTCCGCTGACGTGAGAGAAGTACATATCGGGTCGCCAGGTAACAGTGTCAAACCAGTAACCTTGCGGTGAAGGCGATATGATCAACAGGGTATAGACGTGACAGTGATGAGGAACAACGTCTGACATATGAGATTGCGTTTTGTCAACTCCTAGGCAGCGAGCGACATGGGACTGGGATGGCGGCATGCCGTGGAGGATAAAAAAAAAACCTTGTCTACCATCACATTGAAACTCTTCCACTCTATCAAGTTCTCTCTCTGACTGCTGCCAGTGGCACCCTCTCGAGATCGCGGCTGCTGCAAATATCCAGGCAGCGTCCTTACCATAGGTCACGGCATCGGTGGCCTTGGCCAGGCGCTTATTTGTCCTTGTTGTGGTAGTTGACCTTGTCGTTCCAGCTATAGGTGCACCCGATGGTTAGCAATCAGTAACTAGCTCAGATTCGCAATCCCCTTGCCGCCGTGGATCATAGACCAAGGGCAATCTCGGGACATGGAAGCGGCAAGGATGGCTGCATGGTGCAAAACGCCCAACACCGCTCCCAGGACAAAGACGACATTCCCATGCGTAGCCCTCGCGCTTCGGCGAGAAAATCACATAACTGTTACTCACAAGATAGTCTTGTCTCCGTCGCCCCATTGGTAGTTCTTGGTGCGAACGTTCTGGTACGCGTACTCGGTGCGCTCCTCCAGAGGGGGCATGTGCGACCAGTGCTCCCAGTGCTCGTTCCACAGGTACCAGGCGTTGGCGCCGGCGGCAACCAAGGAGACCGGGACGACGCTGTTTTTTTTTTGTGATTTTGTTTCAGGGCAGGTCAGTTCCATGATCTTCATGCTGTAAGGCCCAAGCCGATTACCACGACAGAATCGTCTTGGTCCCGGACGTGCGCCACCTCCCCGAATCACGTAGCCCTGCCCTGAAAAGGCCCAAGGAGATATCTGGGTTTGAGGTGATGTTTGTCCTCATAATGACGAGATGGGTAGGTTCTCCTGAGAATCCAAGGGTTTTCTTCATGCTCATATCGGGCATTTGGGGGGGGGGGGGGGG
>JASAOQ010000011.1:0-10688 GCA_031306065.1 Pseudopyricularia cyperi | reverse complement strand
CCCCAGGCCCACGCATCACGCGCGCTGCCACGCTCGCTGGCGTCCCGGTACAAAGACAGCTTGTACCGTTACTTGACCTTCTTTGACCACACCACATAATTTAACCAATACCTGGGGTCCACACCTATGTCTTTCTCATCCACAAGGGTGTCCTTGTCCTGGGCTCGTTCTGCTCCCCTCCCTCCCCCTGTATATGTAACAAAACCCTGAGAAGCTTTTTCGAGTCGTCCGCCTGCAAAAAGAAAAATAGGCAAGGGGCAATTGCAAGGTATTTATTGCGACATGCGATGAGCATTTGATGAGTTTGGATTATCAGCCCGGTTGTTGTGAACAATATGCCCCGTCTGGTAAAACCGCAAAGTTCGTCGCAAACCGTCGTCGCCAGTAAATTATCAGGCCTGTGGTCAGGTTAGGTTTCTTGCTGTACGTAAAACGTGCCTTGATCGCCTGCTTGCCTGCCTGCCCGCCTCACCCCCTGCCCACTGGGTGCTTGAGGTTTAGATCAGGTACCCTTGCAGAGTGCAGAGCCGGGCGGACGCTCCCTTGGCATTACGTCCATTACAGCCCGAAGAAGGAACAAATGCACTGGATTAATTTGAAAGGGATTGAATGGGATGATGGATCGATCATGGAGAGGGCAGACAACAAAGGGAAGCCTGTTGATTGAGCGTCTGTACAGATGTCCCGAGGCAAATTTTCAAGAACTTGGCATCCGAAGAGGTTATACCATATTAATTACCCCTTTCATATATAGGTTGACATTTGGAAATATCTCCACCTGCTTGCGCCAGCAATATGGATGGGAGTGGCAATTGAAATGATCGCTACCAGATCCCCACCTACCATGTCTCCATCCCACCAGAAAAGTGCGCTCACCAACCCGCCCCCCTCCCCCTCCGGGTATAGCAGCAATCCCACGACCTACGAGATACAGTTTGCTTTGCTAGCGCCGACGAGAAACGTAATGCTCTGAATTCCAGTACGACGGGCGATTTCAACCGACCTTTGGAGCTGCCCACGTAATTTTTTGTTTCCACTCCCGCAATCCCTCCAGGGCTTGTTCCTGTACCGTTTGGGCTGGGGAAAATGTTTCAGGCCAAACAGGGTAGTGACTCGCCCGTTTGGTGGTTCAACCACTAATTAATGAGATACAAGTCAAATAAGGGAGGGTGCTTTATGTGATTATACCGGGAGACTTGGGCACGAGATAGTGTGCCAGCCACGAGTCTTGTGCATAGTAAGTCCAGTCCACCCCGAGCCTCTCTGCAACAAAACATGCATATTACATACAGCCTTAGACAAGCGAGCCATCAAGAGACAAAGAGCAGCCTCAAGGTTCTGTCATCGGGGAGACAAGCTTGTTATAGTTTTGGCCCGAGCGATGATTTCGATCGGGGGTTAACGACTCGAGAAACTATGCGACGATGGGCTTTGTTGACGAGAGAGGTTTTGTTATTTCCAGCTAATCAACGCAGCCCGTCTTGCTAGTCCAAGATTTTTTTGTATGTCAGGGGTCGCGGCCTGAATATCATTTTTTTTATTCCGGCAACACTGACTAGACTAGGCCTGGGGGGTAGGTAGGGAAGACCCCTCCATCCGGCGCGCGACATTGACTGGACCGTACGTTGTACCACAGTACTATGGTAGATCCTGAGGTCCCACATAGGGACAAACATGCTCGGCACACATTGTAAGCCAAGTCGTGGACGAAGTATTATCTTGCCTTGCGCTTTGCGATGGCGCATCAGTGGGTCGAGTATGGCACCTATGCATCTCGGCAGGCTGGGTGTACCAAAGGTCGGCCAGTGTCCCAACCAAGACGCTGGTGGTGACTGGTATTTAGTAGTCTTGAGGCGGTGGGCCAGCAGCCAATCGTGGTCTACGTTGTACATACGTCCGTAACGAGGTACTTTTTTTTTTTGACTGTGTGGTCGGTCCGAGACACGATCTCGCGGCACACATTTTATACCCCTTAAAAGAACATGGTAATCAACTAATTTAGCAGCATGGAGATGTGGGATTGCGCCCGCTGTGCTGCTGCAAAACAAAGTGCGTGCGGCCAATGCTGCAGGGTGAGAAATAATTATGTAATACTTGTTCTGTACTTCGTACCACGGGAGCGAGCGAGGGCTTTATACTCGTAGCTACCACCTGCCAACACTGCAAGATACTCGGAAGATCAACATGGCCGTAGGACATAGATACTTATTGAGAGGGAAGGAAAAAGGGGACCCATCAATTATTAGTATGGTTCAAAAGGATGAGGATGTGTGCGGAACAAGGCGGTGGTAGTGGTGCTTCTTCCTTGCCCGGACCTGCTCGCTAGGTTTTCTGGGGAAGCCAGCCAGCTCATCCACCCGCCTCGGAGCATCTCAGACAGACTACGACGTACTGTGGTAGACTAGAGATGATTTTGAGTCAATTCGCTCTGCCAAAGCACCAACCTTTCCATCTGCTCAGTCTACTAAATTACGCGAGAAAGCTCTTCAGCGCAATGCCAAAGTAATGGCCCAACATCCCATCCAAAAACCCCCCCTGATAACAATAATACATACCCATTGTCCTCCGATGGATGTACCCCCAGCGCATGTAGAGAGCTATTGGAGTCCTCATAATTCGTGGGCTTCCTCCCGGAACCCAGTTATTTAGTATCCACTCCCGCACCGTACCCGCCCGCCAAGCTGCTAGTCTGCTGAGCTATCCGGCGTCCTGTAAACACCACCAGACCCCATCAGGAGGTAATTACAAGGCAGGCGGATGAACATGAGGCCTTGCTCTTTTCCAACGCACTTTTGGATGTGGCACTTTATGGTATAGGAAAACTACCCAGGAAAGTAAATAAGCTGTCGACGTCAAGTTTAATCTGTGAAAGCTCAAACCAAAAGGAAAGCCCAGTAAATATCAGGTTGGCTTTGAGATGGTTTCCAGTGTAATCTCGAATGGCTGCTAACCCATGCGCACGAAAACTTTAGGTACCGGTACCCGGTTCACTTTTTGCCAATGCAGGCATTCCATGCGCGCGCAGAGGGGCTAGCTGGCCCTCGCAGACGTGGCCCTAAGTTACAAGGTTTTTTTTTCTCCCCTTCTTTCTTCCTTTGTCGAGGTCTCAAGCTTCTGAATTTGCCTCAGCTCCAAGGAGCCTACATACCTTGGGTGGTCTTACAATAATGTGCCTGGGGTAGCCGGCGGGTTCGAAAACGAGATTTATCAAGGTGCTGCTGTTGTGTTCTTCTATACCCGTGTCATCATCAGCCTTTCGTGATGGTGTTACGTGCCGACAGAGTCGCACCACAATGCTAGTCTAGCACGGGGGTGTGGTGAACAATGTGGCAGGGCTGCTCTCCCAGTCTGCCCCTTGACTGAGCACCCATGGAGCCCAGCCCAGTCCACATCCAATCCTAGCACCACCGTTCTATTTCTAGTCGCCTTCGCTGGCTGTACTCAGTATGTACGCCCAGCCCGGTTACTTGACGAAAGGCTGAGGGAGACACCAGGCCAAGTATATACGGCGAAAATTTAGGGTAGGGTTGCGTACGGGCAGACAAGTGAAATTTTCGCCACTTGAAAAAATCATGAGAATCAATTGACCGGGCACCTGCTCACCTCAAGTATCTACTTAGGGTTACTGGTGGTGGTCGTCGTGGTATATAGTGGTACGTCGTACAGCACCGAGATAACTCCCCATCATCCTCGTCCAGCAGCACCCTTACAATTAGTTGCATTCTCCGGTACTTTGGCCAATTGCCGCGCCTGAGGTACAGTACTTCGCATCGAGATACTGTAGGCCCCACTCGCACCGTCCCCACCCACCGCCTGTCTCTACCCTGCCTCCCTGTCTTCTAGTGGTGGGTGCGCATTGCTTCCCTGCCTGCAGTGGGCGCCTCCCAGTCACCCCGTCCCACGCGGTTTTCTTCTCTTCTGCTTCATCGCCGTCTTCCCGTCCGCATCACGCCCTCGCAGACGTCGGTCTCGACGACAGTCTTCATAGACCCGAACACCTTATGTCCGCAGCAATCTACCTAACTTCCAAGGTACCCCTACAGCACCGCCATACGACGATTCCTGCTGCTGCTGCGGTACCCTATACATTCTACCGCCATCACAATCGCCGCTTTTCTGACTTTGGCCTTGTGGTCCGGGCCCTAAGTCCTCCTGGCAACCTCGCGGATCCAAACTCTAACATTCTGCTCGCACCGACCGACCTTTTACTCCCCGCCCGCCTCACCACTCTCGCTCATCCTACGAACGACCAGAAATACTTCTGTCCGTTGTTATTATTTCAGTCTTCTACACATTGTTGAACCTCTGGGGACTCACTACAAACAACTTTTTCGACAGCCACGCATCGATAGCCCGTCTTGCAACTCCCTACCTCACCATCACTCCTACTGATTCACAGCATTTCTGCCAACTGCCGGAACGACCTCGAAAAACCTGCCTCTTCAACCTCTGCTCGTGTTTCTGAAACACCCCGTCGATCGACACCTGGCTGCGTCGCCTCTTTGTTGCCTTGTCGATCGCGAGGATCCCCAATATCTTTGGGGGAACGGAAGCTTCTTCGCACATGGACCACCCCCATCGATAGGCCAGATTCAGCCTGTGAACGACGTCTTGACCTGTTGCAAGGGAGGGCTCGTACATTTCCATATACGAATCGATCCGATCCGATCCGTCCTACCCGTTGTCACAAAAAAAAAAACGAGCAAGGCGTATCAACGCCATCCGGAGCCCATACGGTTCGGCTTCCGAAACTGGAAACTAGTAACCACGACGGGCCTCTCGTGCCAGCCCCGGGCCCTGCTCGGTGAGGCAACTCGTTGCCATGGCTGGTAATATGCCACAAATGGCGGGCATGATGCAACAGCAGCAGCAGCAGCAGCAGCAACAGCAACAACAGCGCCCGCCCATGCACCCGAGTCAAATCCCCCAGATCGTCTTCAAAAACCTCACAGAGCAGCCTGCGATGGTGACAGGCTGGCAGACCCAGCTGTCTGTCCCAGATCGCCTGACAAAGATCTGTGGATTGTGAGTCTTGACGCGTCCGGAACCTGTTGGATACGGCCTTGCCGCCAAAAGGCCCTTCTACTAACCGAATTATTCTCTGTAGAATATCTCAGTTTAGATTGGCGATGCCACAGCAGAACGACTTGCTCGTACCGAAATGTATCGACTTCGGATTGGGCTTCGAAAGGAGACTTTTCTTGGAGGCACCGGATCGCGTAAGAGATCTCCCAAAAAAAGTCACAACGAAAACAACGAGTAAACGATCACCTTCAGCTAACAAGTATCAAACGTCTTGTAGACCACTTATGAGCAACATGTGGGCGCCAAGATGGCTGAGCTACAAAACAAGCGGATCCAGACTCAACAACACATGCAGAATAATGTCAACCACCAAGCTGCTTTGATGCATCAGCAGCAACAACAGCAGCAGCAGCAAAAACAGCAACAACAGAGGATGATGCAGAACGCAGCCCAGGCTGCAGCACAGGCCCAAATTAATGCTGGGATGGGGCCTAACGCACAGCTCCCCTTTCAACGCTTGCAGCATCAAATGCAAGCGTCGCCGATCCCCCAACAGTCATCTCCACCGATGCGGATGGGTATGGGTGGCACAGGAGTCATGCCGAATCAGCCTGGCATGCCCATGGGCCCGGCTGCGCATGACACCGGCTTGACCATGGCCGACAAGCAAAAGATATTGGAGATCGCCAAACAGAACTACATGGCGTCACCTGAGCATACTAAGCAACAGATCCGGATCCATATGAGTAGTAAAATGTCACATCAGCAACAGGCCGACTTTCGCGCCAAAAACATCGACCTCGTTCTCCACTGGTACCAGAACCAGGCCATTCATCAATACAAGAAGAACAAGGCGTCGCAACAGCAGGGACTTCAAGGGAATCCCAACCCGGGCATGATGAATATGCAGCAGCAGAGGCCTGGGGCCATGAATGGCCTGGCGCCAGGGGTGCCCCAAGGGGTTGGCAATCACATGACCCCGAGCCCCTTCAACATGGAGAGCATGATGAGCGAACGAGACCACGCACAACTGGCCCAAGAAGCAGGTCAAACTGTTGTCCCGGCGAATCCGTCTCAAAACAGACTTGCACCTCCTCAGGCGGGTCTTAACATGCAGGGCCAAGGCATCCCAAACGTTCCGCAAACACCGAACCAGCAACAGCGACCACAACAGCCGTTCAACATGCAACAGCCCGCTGCCCACATTCAAGCCCAGCTTAGAGCCCAAGCTATGGCCCAAGCAGGAAAGCAACCTGGACTTCAAGGTCAGCCCGCCGGTGGTCCTGGCGGGCCTCCTATGACATCGCAAAGCCCGGCTATGGGGACACTCAACACTCCCATGACCAACCCCCCGGTGTCTGTCGGCCAGATGAACACACAAGGGGCTCCCAACGGTGTCCCGCAACTGGACCCTCGCTTCATGTCCCGGAATCCCGTTGCAATGGGCGGTAACGTCAACAACAACATGAACCCCCAGGTAATGCTGCTTCTCCAAAGGATGACGCCTGAGCAGCGAGCACAAATTCAGGGTCTTTCGCCGGAACATCTTAACAAGCTGACGGCAAAATGGATCGAATCTGGCCAGATGGGACCTCAACCTAGCCAGCTGAACAACCCAACAATGGACAACAGAAATCTCGGGCCCAATCCAGCACTCGGAATGCAAGGCCATCTCATGCAGCAGCAGATGGGGATGGGGGCAAGGATGACACACGCCCAGGCAATTGCTACGATGGACAGCATGGACCTTCCTCCTATGATCACCAAAGCGCTTCCCAACTTGACAATCCCCGTCGAGATCAAGACCTACAAAGCCCTGAAGGAATGGATGGTGCTCAGTCAACTGACGGCTCCACATTATGAGAACGCCGTCAGGCGATTGCAGTTTATGCAATTCAAAGCCGAGATGGAAAAGCGAACCCAACAGGGCCAACAGGGACCGCCGCAGCCCCAGCCAAACCAACAGCCATTCCAGCCTCAGCAACAAACGGGCGCTGCGCAGCAACCTCAACAGCCACAAGGCACAGGGCAGGCCTTGGGAATACCTCCTCAAGGACCGCCTCAGGCGAATGCAGGACCACCAACAAACTCGCAAGCGCTGCTTGACTTGGCCCGGAGCTTGCCTCCACAATTAATCCAGCCATCACCTGCTGATATCGAGACACTGCGAAAGCAAGCAAGATGCGCCGGCTTCACGGACGAGCAACTCTTCGACCTCGGAAGGCAGATCAAGACCAAGAACTACCTCATGCGACAACAGCAACAGCGAAACCTGCAGCAACAAAGGCAGCAGCAGCAACAGCAGCACCAGCAGCAGAACATGGCGCAGATTCCGCAGGGTCCCGTCGGTCAGCCGATGGCCCAACCTGTTGGTGCTGATCAGAACCAGATCAACATGCAGAAACAACCGTCAGTAACGATGCCAGTTACCCAGCCATCTATAGAAAAGTCACCCGCCATGCCTGCCCCTGCGCCAACGACGATGAACAGAACTCAGTCTCAATCGCGAGCGCCGCAGAACCCGCCACAACGGCGGAACCTGAAGCGATCTAGCCCTGACGATGTGGTCGAAGTAAGTGGCCCCACGCCATCGCCGAGACAACAACCCCAACAACAACCGCAGCAACCGCAACAGCAAATGAAGCAGCCCGTACAGCAGAGCCAAGGTCAGACCTCTCAGAGGCCACCAGCTGCCAACGCTGCTCGGCCACCCTTGCAATTGACTCAAGAGCAGTTGGCGAAGCTCACGCCCGAGCAAAAAGCCAAGTACGATGCTGCTATGAGAAGCCGTGCTCTCATGAACGTTCCACAAGAGATCCGAGAGCGCATCCAAAAAATGGTCAACGAGGTCCGCCACGAGATAGGACAGTTTGCTCAGCGCGGCGACATTGATATGCCACTAGCTGAAATCGCCCAAGTGCGACAGAAACTACCGATACTGCTTGCCCAACTTCAGAAGTTGATGAAGTATTTCCCTCAATGGTACAATTCATATGGCGATGAGCAACGTGCTCGATTGTTTATCCGCTACGTAAGTCCCTTTTTTATTTTATTTTGGATACTTGTAAGTCGTGCTCCTGCTGACCCAGGTACAGCGACATCTCATATCGCAGCAGTTCGATGATGGCGACAGTGCTACCCAGCCAAAGCAGCAGTTGTCTGTCAGGCTTGGCGAAGTTGAACAAGCTCTGGCTTTGGTTGACGGCATGAGCCGTGAAACAAACCAGCTTCTCAACGGTGCCACCGCCAACGCACGTGCCTCTGCACCACAGCAGGCCAACAAACAGCAAGCACAGCCACCCAAGCCCCAGGCCATCGCAGAGGATAAGTCTGAGGCCCTGTCCAAGACGCAACCGAAGGCGAACAACAACAAGGGTGGACAAGCTCCTTCTGCCCCGAATGCACAGCAACCCCCCTATCCTGGGTTCGGGTCACTACCAAAGAATGCAGCTGTTCCTGCATATCTGGGCAAGCCCGCCGTTACAGTTGACACACTCAACCCGCCTCCTCCGAAACGAAAGAAGGGGAACTCGGTGCAAGCTTCGTCCCCTGCGCTCCAGTCTGCCAACGGCTCTCCACAAATCAAGCCGCCTTCGCCAGAGGTTCGTCGACAGCCCATACCAGAAGCGCCAAAGCAGCCGCCTAGGCCTTTGGTCTTGTGTACAGAGCCTGGCTGCGACTCGGCTGCCGCCGGCTTTCCATCGGAAGAGGCGCTTAATGCGCATGTTCAGGAGGAGCACATTAGGCCAAACCAAGATCCGTTTAAATTCTTGAACGAGAGCTTCGCCTTCGTCGAGGCCATGGATCAGCAAAAAGCTTCGACTACGACAGCTGCGACATATCAGACGCAGCCTCAACAACCAACTGCCATGCAAAAAACACAGTCAAAAGATGGATCTGGAGCTACACCCACACCCGTAGCAGCTCCGATGAACCGTCAAGCGAGTGTTGTAGCTGGACCCAACGCTGCCAAGGCAGCGCAGGGAGCTGTGGCTGGCACTCAGTCGGGTGTCACCCCGGCAGGCAGTAATGCTCAGGAGCCCATCATCTCGCAGCCTCTGACACGTACGGATGATGCCGTGCTCACCGGTACCGTCATGCCTAACGAGATATTCTCGGGCATCCCTAAATTTAGCGCGACGGCCGACGGAGTCATCTCGGACCCGAGCCTGTACCGAACGCACACACCGAACGATACACCCGACTCCAAGGACGGCAACGCCTCTGAACCAAATAGCGATATTTCCGAGAACGCCAACCTTGAGATCGACATGGCGTGGGCTGCGCTGGATGACGATTTCTTGGTGAACCTCACCAACTTCTCTGTGGAAAATGCCGAAGCCATGGAGGCACCATCAAGTTTTATCGATTGGAACGACGTGACGAACGACTTTGACAAACCGTTCTCATTCGACGGGTCCAACTACTTTTTGGATATGAGCTGAGGAAAGGTTGGGGTTTAATAGTGTCGGGATCTTCCGGTACGCGCAGTCAAGCCGACATGACTGCGCGACTCGAGGATCTAGTGAACTTCGACATACTGTCTTGTTGATTCTCTCGTCATTTAAAGCTTTCATCATCCCTCCTCGCGTAAGGGCTAAGGACCGTCATTCTCGTTGGGGTTTCTTCACCACAGACATGGGCATTTTGCGCGAGGGAGGGTTTCTGTTCTTGTGGGCAACTGGTATGTTTGCAGAACACGGACATTATGAGTGGGGTGTTAGGATGGAGATTAGTAGCCTTGTTCCTGGCTGATCGGGCATCATCCGTGAAGGTCGGAGGAGGCTATTGCTGGATTCATTTCTTGCCTGTTCATTACATGGACATGGCGCGTACCTCGCATTTAGCGGGATGGGATGGAAACTGGAAGGTTGTGGATGGGCGGTTCAACGATGGGGAGCGTGTCTTCTGTTTTTTCTCAACACCTTTTCTTCTTTTTTTCTTGGGCTTTTTTTTATTATTTTCGTTTGGCATGTACTTTGTCGTGTTTCCTCTTGATACCATGGTCGAACGCACGAGCGGCCTCTTGCAAATTCTTTTTTTGTTCTCTCTTTTTCTCTTTCTTCTGCTTGTTTGACTGATAACTGTGAAATAATCGAGCCCTTCGTAAAGACGATCCCGATACAAATGCGACTGTACGAATATCCAGGGCACCTCGTCGAATCTGGATGTGGTGGTGGCGTTGGCAGTTGAGTTGAGCATAATTATGTGTAAACCCGACCCTCAGCCAAGCCAGGCGCGTCACTTTCACTTATAAAGCAGCGCGCTAGACATCGTAGCTTGCTTCCTCTGTGCGCGCGGCGGACAGGGGTATGGGGCTGGGATGTGGCAAGGGTCGGACGCGACTTGGAAGTCGGGCGACCCCACGCAACCCACTGTAAATAGTAGTTAGTGCTAACAGCCTAACACCAAACACCCGGCGTGCCCGTGAGTCGTGCGCCCATCCGACGACGTTCGACAACATCTGCTTGTCGTCAACATACATAAAGCTCGCGCAACGGCTTTGTATCTCAAGGCTGGACAAACGGCTGCCTGCTTCTTATACATATTTTACCTTTGTCCCCAGGCAGTACTTGCTGGTGAAATATTTCACCTTCTGTAAAGGCCGTCTTCAATCGCGTCTGGGGGGGGGGGGGGGGGGGGGGGGGGGGGGGGGGGGGGGG
>JASAOQ010000009.1:0-23131 GCA_031306065.1 Pseudopyricularia cyperi | reverse complement strand
CCCCCCCCCCCCCCCTTTTTTTTTTAAAAAAAAAAAAAGAAAGAGCCTCGACATCTCATAGCACCTCACGCATTAAATTCTCCCTTCAAATTTCTTGTTATTCATAGTTTGGGTCTGTTTTTTGTAGTTCGTGTGAAGTTTTCAATGTTTTATTCGAGATGCGCATTTTGTGCGCATTAGCTTGGTATATACCTCGTTGAAGGAATACCACTCACTCACCGGAAGCAGCTGGATAATTCCAAAGCTATTATTAGGGGACAGATCAGGATGAATTTGCTTCCTCACGTATTCCCACGTTTGAGTATCGCGTTGCTTGCTGATGTTTTGGTGCTATATGCTCGGTATTTCTAACAGCCGCCCGCTTCGATTCGCCCATGCGTGATTTTCAATAGCTAAACTATTACACAATGCACAGATTCTAACTCCGTCACATGAAAAACACAGCCTCTATTTTACATCTCATACGGTTCATCTTTTTTAAAAATCAAATGCGGTTTCCTCTTTGCCAGGTCTAGGATGGTGGCGGCAAAGACTCCATTCGCCCCTGTGAAAGTTTGCTGGTGTTAGCATGCTTCCCAACGAAGCTAACACACCGAGCACCTCATGTGATAGACGGATGACTCACAGGCGAACCAGCTTCTCGTGTACGAAGTTATTCGATTGACGTCGACGCTTTCGTGGACGAGTCCGAGCAAGGCAGACTTTAGCACAAGCTGCAAGCAGTCTGTGATTTCTACGTCGTCGTCGGACGTCTGCGCTTGCATCAGAAGACTCATGGGCCAGGCGTTTCGGAGGCCGATGTGCGGTCCTGCAGAGATTTGTTATTTTGGTCACGCTCGCTTTATTAGACACGTGATCATCACCATGTAGAGGAAAAGATAAGTACGCGCAAGAGATAACATACCGCCGATACCCCTGAACTGTTCGCCATCGAGGTAGTAAGGGTTCGACTGCTTCGACAGAAGCATCTTGCGGGTGTTCTGGTAGACCTTGTCATCCCTCGGAACAAATCCCATCACGGGCAACGCCAGCAGCGACGGGTAGTTGGCATCGTCCATGAAGACGGCGGAGCCGTAGCCGTCCACCTCGTATGCAAACACCTCGCCGTAGACCTTGTGCTTCACCACGCCGTGCTCCCACACGCCCTGAGTGATGGTCTTGCTCCATTTCTCCACCGACTCGGCCATCTGGTCGTCACCCAGGCCGGCCGCCTTGAGGACCTTGGCGGCGCGTCCGAGCTCCACGGCCATCATGGCGTTGGAGGGTATGAAAAAGCCGAGGATTGTTGCGTCGTCGCTCGGCCGGAACGCGGAGCGCACGAGGCCCGTCCCGCCGCCGAGCGGATTGCCCACCCCGCCGAGGTTCAGCGTCTCGGTGCCCAGGTTAGTCCGGCGCTGGAAGGTGTACCGGTTTGGCTGAAAGATGCCGGTCTTGGGGTCGAAGGTTGGCGCGGACTGCTGCAACAGGACATCGAGAACGGTGTCGACGGCGAGCAGCCAGCGCGCGTTGACGAACTCGGTGGATCCCGTCTTTTCGAAGAAGTCGTTGCCCAGTGCCAAAAAGTGCGCCAGACTGTCGAGCTCGTACTTGCACTCAAACACGAAGCTCGGGTCGTAGTGCGGGTGCACGTCGTCGTCCTGTCCATTGTGGCTGACAGGCAGGTCTGCGATGGGCGGGGGCTGGAAGGCGTTGCAGTAGGGGCTCTTGATCACGTACTCGGCCTGGGTGTTGATGGCACCTAGGATCAGCGTACGCACCGCCTGGTCCTTCTTGGCAAGAGGCTGGTAGGGAGCCAGCTGGTTCGTGCTGTCGCGCAGCCACTCGGCGATGATGTCACCCGTGATGATGAAGGACTGAGGGCCCTCCCACTCCCCCTTGCGGCGGCTGCCATCTGGGGAGTAGCTACCGCCCCTGTGGTTCGTCTTGCCGTCTGTGTGGAACTTGACCGTAGTGTCGGTCGTCGAGGGGAAGGCGTTCTCGAACAGGCGCGCCATGTCCGGATCCTTCATACGCGAGGTGACGTCCTTGATGACCTGTTCAATGGCATCGTTGTTGAAGGTCCGGCAGCGCCGGTCGGGCCGCTGAAAGGGCAGTTTGAGGCGGCCAGTGCTGAGAGGGTCACTGTTTGGAGAAGCGAAGAGGATAAAAGATGGTTTAGCAGTTGGTCCTTGACGATATTTGAAGAACCGAGGGTTGTCAATGCTTACTGCTTATACTTTGAGTAGCTGGCATAGTCTGGGCAAGCGGCGTGGTCGAACCCCGGCATCGGCATCTGCGCAAAGTCATCACGCTGCGCCTTGGCCTCGAAAGAGAGCGAGAGGAACGGCACGAGGAGCAAGAATGCTACTCGGCCCATTGCGCCGGGCATGTTGGATCGAAGATGGGGCTTCAACAACGCGGGGCGCGAGAGGAAAGTTAGAGGGGAAGAAGGGTTTGGCGCATGCCAAGGCAAAGCAACCGATTGCCAGAGCCCAATCGCTTCAAGAAACGTGCAAAATATCAGTGCAAGTTTCTAATCGTACGCAAGGTAAGGTAAGGTGCTCTAGTTACGTGTACGTGGTGGAAATAAATGTCTGATGGAGCTCCTTTGGGAGCAGTTACGGCCGGTGACGTCTGGCGCCGCGCCGTTTGTGGTTGGTGCGGGGAAGGTACGTATCCATCAGCCCGCCTTGACTCAGGGCAACACACCCCTGTAAGAGGCTCAATAAACCCTTGGACTACTAAGGAACATCATATCTCAACTGCGTATCATCCTCGGATTTTGATGACACAGAATAAAGACGACATCCGAGTAGGGAGGACGTTGAATTTGGATAGCAGCTGGTTGAATGACTTTGTTTGGGTCTCTACATTGCACTTTCGACCTCAAGTGCGCTTGGCTCTACGGCTATCATTATCATGGCTGGCTGTTGGCCCGGCACTTATTTCTTTGAGAAAAACGACATGATATTCCCCTGCCCCTTTGCTGCAACCTTCTTGCCCTTCGCAGCGGGCGCCGCGTCCGGTGCAACCGCTGCAGGTTTCGCCTGCTTCGAGGAGCTAGACGGAGCCTCATCCTCCGAGAACGACTCCCAAGCTGCTTCCTGGATGGTGACTGATGTGCCAGAAAAGTGTCAGTGGGCTGAGGTGGACTTCAAAGACATTTAGGATCTGCATCGAAACCTTACCGAGATAGCCCTGATCATCCATGACTTGCTTCTTGCGCATCACACGCTTCCTGCCACGCCTGCGGCCGTCTCCGGTGGCAGCCGCGACAACCTCGGCCGGCTCTCCGGGCGCCTCGGGAGCAGCGGATGCAGTCGGCTCCGCCTCGGTCTCCTCGGCTTCCTCCATAGGCGTATCCTCCCGCTCCTCTTCTTCTTCCTCTTCGTCTTTCACGTCTGCGTCGTCGTCCTCCTCCATCATCCGCTTCAACTCCTCCTCACGCTCTTTGCGCGTCTTGCGCCCAGAGGCGGTGTCGGCCGATGCAGACTGCTTTGGTGTAGGCACGGCCACCGAGTCATCTTCGCCGTCGTCCGACATGGCCGAGTCGGTGGTTGGAGTTTGAGATGCGGTCTCGACCTTCTTCTTGGGTTTCGTCTTGGCAAAAGCCTGCATCAGGCCGCCTGAGCCGCCACGCTTGACGGACGCCGGCGGCTTCTTGCTGTCGCCTGCAGCGGCAGACGAGGCTGGGGCTGCCGCCTTGGCGGACGAAGACATCTGCAACTTGGGCTGGTCCTTTGCGAGCGCGTTCGACTTGATGACAGCGGCCTGGGGTTTGGGTTCGTCGGGCTTGATGGCCTGACTGGGCTTCGGCTCCGACTTGACGCTGACTGGGACGGGGATTGCCACCCCCTTCCGGTCTCGCCGACGCACCTGGGAGCTGCTGATGGTGCCAAGCTTCTTGTTCAGCTCGAGGGGATCCTCGGAAGAGGAGATCCCAAGCACCTGGTGAGCGGCGTCGGATAGAAGTTGCGGGTCCTGTATGGCTATCAGCAATTTGCCCTTTTTTTTTAACTTTTTTTTTCTTTTTTTTAGTTGTACCAATGACAGAATAGAGCGTACACTCATGGGATGCCTGCCTATGCTGTATACATGGAGCGAAGTCACTTCATCGTACTGAGCCAGGCAGTCCTCCAGGTTCTCTTCGCCGACAAGGGTGACTGTGACGACAGGGACCTCCTCCGAGTGTTCTTCGGGCTCGGGCATGGAGCTCATCATCTCGACGTCCCCATCCTGATGAGCCTGGCTCTGGGACGAGTCTTCACTTGGCTTGACGCCGTAGACGAGGTAAGTCGCATGGATGGTGCCCGGCTTGCGATCATTTTGCGACTCGTGAAACTCGTAGAGCATTCTAGGCGACAGTCGGCCTTGGATCAGTCCTGATGCTCTGTGAGATGAGGGTTGAAGCGGAAAACTCACTGCTTGGCGGCATTGACTCGGACACCGATCGACCTGCTAAGGTACCGGTAAGTTATCTTGACGCTTGATCGTTAGCATTGAAGTCTGTTGGCTGGGATGTTGAGGTTGGGGCATCCAACTCACCACCTTGTCCTCGGTCAAAATCTGCTCCGCCAGGAATTTTCGGTACTCCGCTGTAGGAGCCATTATTTCCGCTTTGACTTTCAGCCACAGGTGCTTCCGATCAGGTACGCGTTTACGCGTTGAGGGTTTGGCGGCTGCATCGAGGTTCCGTTTCCATGTGCAACAAAAGATCACGAGCAACGAGACGCGGACTCACGTGCACCATCCCTGTATTTTGCGGAGACACTTTATTACGTCAGCAGAGTCTAACTTTACCTAGGCGAGCTAGGTACTCAATATCAAATCAAATGTGTGGCAGGCTCGGCAGGATATCTACGACGTACTCATATGGGAGCCGGGATTGCCGAGCTTATGCCAGCCAAGCTATTGACGAAGTACCTAAGGTAGACTAACAGAGCAAGATAAAACAAAGTCAGGGCATGGGGTTCCGACTATTATGAGGTCTTTCCCAAAACAGTGGTTGGACCTAATGTTTATCAGCTGGGGAGCCCATCACGAGCAGATTCTACCGAGAGAATAAATCACCACGGGTAAAAATTTTGCAAAGCGCGAGGGGGCTGACGATGGCGTGCCTGGTATCCCCTGCAACTCGCGATGTCGCCATCGACGCCGAGGATGAGCACTCGACGATTTAGGAGCTTCCACCCAACGACAGCGGGCTCTTGGCGCATATAGGCGAGTGACGTGGGGCAAATGTGCAGCATGTTATGGGGGATGGCAGTTGAGTTGGGTGCACATCAACAGGATACAAAAGAAAGACAAATTAAATTAACAAGTGAAAAGAAAAAGACGTCTCGGAAAAGATCTTCCTCGCGTCTTATTCCTCCACATCCCAGC
Source organism: Pseudopyricularia cyperi (assembly GCA_031306065.1). Classification (NCBI taxonomy): domain Eukaryota; kingdom Fungi; phylum Ascomycota; class Sordariomycetes; order Magnaporthales; family Pyriculariaceae; genus Pseudopyricularia; species Pseudopyricularia cyperi. The sequence goes on along the minus strand of JASAOQ010000009.1, from coordinate 17,770 downwards.
TAGACCTCTACGCCAAGCTTGAACATGCAACGGTCGTTATGGATAGGTCCATGCAAAATGACATGATGCCTAGCAAAGCCAGCAAGTCTCACATAGCTAGGCACTTCTTGACTGCGCCATATACCGGCCGCATCGTTTTTTGTTTTTTTTTGCCAAGCTGAAGAGAGGCTTGACGCCGATCAGATATGAGGGAACCCCTCGAGAATAACACCCCATGTCTAGCCTCCAAGTCTAGACATGGAAAATACCTCTTTCATGGAGGCTCGAGTCCAGACTGAACTGACCAGTAGATAGATACTGGCTATCTACTACTATATCTAGCTCTAGCTAGTAATCCATGGGAAATTTTACAGTTTCAAGATTACTTACCGCCGGATTCGAACCAACTTTATATAAACGAGATCTTGAACTAAAATTGGTATCATCTTTGGCCGGACTACCCGCGTGCGTGGGGATATGGCAACCGGGGCCTTGAGAGGTGCCGACCATCCCATGAGGTATCCCCATCCCCATCCGTCCCATCCTGTATTTGATCCGGATGCTCAAAGACTCAAATTTCCCTGGGCGCCATCAGGATGTCGTGCTCACTAATTCCACAGGGGCCTTGTTCAGCCCCGCTGAGCTCATCCAAGACTCCGAACAAGGCCATTGTTGGCGCTCCCGTCTGGAGCTACCGATTTTTGCCTTGCCAGGGGGCTTTTTTTTTTCCCTCTCTTTTTTGGAACTCGACGTGGGGGGCAAACATCCTGCCTCTAGGTGGTATGCTGTCTTTTAACTCATTCTCCTAGGAAGTCTGTTTTTAAAAAGTCATTTGCCTGCATATTACTGTGGTTGGGTTGTAGTGGTATAAAAGAATCCAAGTCCCCTCCCACATGAGCGATCATCCCTGGTCCCGCTCGATACCTTGGATACCACCACTTCCGTTGTGCCATACCACTGTGTCGGAGACCCTCATTGTTGGCGTTTTTAGTCCTTGGTAACCTTGTCAACCTCACGTGGCACGACATTATTAGTCAAAGCAAGCATCCGCACACGCCGGGTTCGGCAAAGTCGCCAGCCAGCTCCGAGCAACGATGGGCGTCGGACGGACCGCGGCTCGTGCCGCCGGGATAGACCTCGATCGCTACGACAAGCAGAGGCGTGCTGCCGTCCAGGAAAACACTTCCGGCATCGCGCACTATGTCGAGACGGAGCCCACCACCAAAGAGGCGCTCTTGAGCCTGGTTCCTAGCGTCGGGGGCACCAAACGCTACTTGCGCTCCTTGTTCCCCTTCCTGGACTGGATCTTGCACTACAACCTCACGTGGCTGGCCGGCGACCTGATTGCTGGTGAGCCTCCTCGCCGACCCTCGCAGAAACGTCGACGACCCTTTCCGTGGGTACTAACCCGTCCCCCATCCCAGGTGTCACTGTCGGTTTCGTCGTTGTGCCCCAGGGCATGGCTTATGCTCTCCTGGCCCAGCTTCCTCCCGAATTCGGACTCTACACCTCCTTTGTCGGCTTCCTGCTCTACTGGGCCTTTGCAACCAGCAAAGACATCACTATCGGCACCGTGGCTGTCATGTCCACCATTGTTGGCAACATTGTCATCCGGGTGCAGGCTGAGCAGCCCGACATACCCGCGGAACAGATCGCCAGATGCCTGGCCCTCCTCTCAGGGGCTGTGCTGCTCTTTTTGGGGCTTGCTCGCTTGGGGTTTATCGTCGAATTCATCTCGCTCACGGCCATCGCTTCCTTCATGACAGGTGCCGCCATCAGCATTGCCGCCGGCCAGGTGCCCACCCTTATGGGCATCAGCGGCGTCAGCAGCCGTGACCCGACGTATCAGGTCATCATTAACACGCTCAAGGGTCTTCCCAGGTCCAAACTGGACGCTGCCATGGGGCTCTCGGCACTGGTCATGCTCTATTCGATCCGATCTTTCTGCAACTTCATGGCCCGGAGGCAGCCCAGGAAGCAGAAGATGTGGTTCTTCATCGCCACCCTGCGCATGGCCTTTGTCGTTCTTCTTTACATCCTGATAAGCTATCTTGTCAACCGGAACGTTGCCAGGTCCGCGGATGCCAAGTTCAAGATTCTCGGGACGGTTCCTAGCGGTATGTTGCAGCAATGTCTCCTTTACCATGAAAAGCCATGACTGCTTTTTTCTTCCTCGCTGGGGGTGGGGATGACAATGCTAATTCCTTTTCCCAACACAGGGTTTCGTCATGTCGGCGCCCCGGTCATGACCTCCAAGGTCATCAGCGCAGTCGCCCCCGACCTCCCCGTGACCATCATCGTGCTCATCATCGAACACATTGCGATTTCAAAGTCGTTCGGCCGCATCAACAACTACATTATCAATCCCTCCCAGGAGCTGGTCGCCATTGGCTTCTCCAACGTTTTCGGCCCCTTCCTCGGCGGCTACCCCGCCACCGGCTCGTTCTCTCGTACTGCCATCAAGGCCAAAGCAGGCGTCCGCACGCCTTTGGCCGGCATTTTTACCGCCGCCATCGTGCTGCTTGCCCTTTACGTGCTCACCTCGGTCTTCTTCTATATCCCGTCGGCCAGCCTGGCAGCCCTCATCATCCACGCTGTCGGCGACCTGATCACACCCCCGCGGACTGTTTACCAGTTCTGGATGACGTCTCCCATCGAGGTGATCATGTTCTTCGCCGGTGTCCTCCTCACCGTCTTTACAAACATCGAAAACGGCATCTACCTCAACATGGCCGCCTCGGCCGCCCTGATGCTGTTCCGCATCGCCCGATCACCAGGTCGCTTCCTGGGCCGAACCAAGATCTACACAACGACCGACACATCCGGGGCCTCGGTCGCCGAGCTGGAGGCGTCGGGTTCCGGACGCGAGGCCTACCTCGACGAGAAACGCCGCGACAACTCCAACCCGGAGCTGCCCATCAGCCAGGTCCACCCGGGCATCTTCGTCTACCGCTTCCCCAACGGCTTCAACTACACCAACTCGGCCGCGCACCTGGACCTCATGACGCTCTACGTCTACGACAAGACGCGCCGCACCGTGCTGGACAGCTACGCCAAGATCGGCGACCGGCCGTGGAACGACCCGGGCCCCCGCCGCGGCGAGACCGTGTCGGAGGACCTGGCCGGCCGGCCCGTCCTGCGCGCCATGGTCCTCGACTTCTCGTCGGTCAACTACGTCGACGTCACCTCGGTCCAGGCCCTCATCGACCTGCGCAACCAGTTCGCCAAGCACGCCGCCCCCTCGCCCGTCGAGTGGCACTTTGCCGGCGTCACCAACCGCTGGACCAAGCGCGCCCTCGTCGCGGCCGGCTTCGGCTTCGCCGACACGGCCGTCGACGAGGCGGAGGGGGCACGGACCAGCAACCCGGGCGCCGCCAAGGACGTCGAGTCAGAGAGCGGCAGCCGCCACGACCGCGTAGGCTCCGACACCCCCGCGCCTTGGTCCCCGCTCTTGAGCGTCGCGGTGGTCGGTGGCGGCGGCGTTGGTGGTGGTGGTGGTGGTGTTCGGTCCGAGCGCGACGCGGAGAAGTCGAGCGGGGCGGGGCCGGACAGGCAAGGGTCCGAGACTGACGGCTCTTCCGACGCCAGGGCCAGGCTCGTGCCCGTCTTCGGCCTCAACAGGCCCTTCTTCCACGTCGATGTCTCCGAGGCGGTTCAGAGTGCTATTTTGAGTGTCGAGAGTCATACCTGAGGGAGATGGGGGGAGGTTTTGGGTTTTTGTATCGCGTAGCCTGGCTTTTGTCTTTATTAGCACCAAGGACTTAGATCTGTCGGAGGATTTGATGAATACCTCTTTTTTGTACAATCATGATTGTCATGGTCATCAATATTTGCTATCTCTGATTTGCTACATGTAAAACCACGAGCCAAACCTATCTGCTGACCCCAGCGGTCTGTTTTTGGCTCTCTAGGACGATTACTTTAGTACGCCAAGAAGCTCATCTTGTTACCTACCTACTCTGCCTATATACCTACCTGGTGAGGCACATGGCATCTTTGAGAAGCATCACTTCGTCTGCTCCATGCTTCACTTGATGTTTGCAAATATTCATTGAGCTTGGAGTCAACCATCCGCGTTCTGGGATAATCCCATTCCATTGCAAGTAACCCGGACCGATTTATCACGTAATTATCCAACAAGGCCTCGACATTCGTATCAGGTCAATCATCATGGCATCTGTTGTTTTGCCTAAAGAAGCAAAGATAGATTTGTCTCTCCTTAACCGCAAACCAAAAGTAACGAAATGTAAGGGTCAATCGAAATAAATATCAACGCTCCTTAGGTAGATAAGATTCCCCTGAAAGGCCGAGCCCTGCAAGAGCCCGCCAAATATCGGCCAAAGATTGTTAGATATCGACCGAGAAGAATCCCCCTCATCCAATCCCTGCCACGGCTTAGATCCCTCGTCACACTGGGTAGCCCCTGAATCAGCCCATTATGTATCTCAAAAATCGCAGCCTGGCTCGCTTCCGTCGCTGAAAACCACCGCAGGTATTTGTTGTAGACTGGGTCAGCCCTGCTTCGCTCCAAGCTCAAGCCCTTGAGAAACCGCGATATGTGCCATAACCCAAGCCAGAAAATTGCAGTACCAAGATCCCAAAAATCCCAATAGATCAGAGAATATCATCGTTGCCTTCATCCTTCTCATCATCCTCGTCGTCCGCATCTCCATCGTCCTCCAAATCCGTGTCCATGAAAGCGGGGCTGCGCACCGCCTTCTTCGGCGGCTCCTTCATATCGTCAAAGTCACCTGCGAGGTCTGCCAGGACGACTGCCTGGTCAGCGGCATCTCCGGCTCCTTCAACGCTTCTGCGCGGCTCGTCAGGCCCGTCAGGCCCGTTGGGATCCGGATTGCCGACTGCCGGATCCTCGGGCGGGCTCTTGACCAGGCTGTGGACATCCTTGAGCTCGTCTCCGTCTCCCTTCTCCTTGTTCCTCTCCTCTCCCTCCTGCTTCCCATTCTCCTCTCCCTTCTCTCCTCCTTTGCTGTCTATTTCGTTCTCTTCTTTCTTGTGCTCCTCGTCATCCTCGGATTGATCGCTCTCGCTCTCCGAGCTGGATTCAAATATCTGCTGGGCCTTGCGTCGGGGTACGACCTGGCTTTGGGAATCACCAGGCTCACCAGGCTCGCCGTCGATAGACTTCTCATCGCTTTTCTCGACGACAGCTTCAGATTTCAGTCGAGCCTTGGGCTTGAGCGACGCCTCCGGCTTCCCCTTTGCCTTGGCCGGGCGGCGCGGCCTCTGTGTCGTGGGCTTGCGTTTAGGAGCAGCCAGAGCCGGTCGCTTCTTTGGCGCGGGGCGGGCAGCGCCGCCTCCGCGCTCTTGGCCCGACTCATTTGCAGCTTTATTGTCCTTTTCCTCGCCGCCGTTTGCAAGAAGAAGGAAGCGCACTTCCTCAAAGGTCAGCGGCTTCAGCTTGTGCTCACCTCCATCCTGCAAGGTCTCTGATATAGTTGCGTCTTTGCGAGCCTGCATGTCGAGCAGGCGCTGGTCGATGGTGTTGCGAGTGACGACCTTGACGTAGTGCGTCTCCTTTGACTGGCCAATGCGATGGACCCGGCCAAAGGCCTGACGCTCGACCGCTGTGTTCCACCAAAGGTCGACGAGGATTACACGGTTTGCCGCCGTCAGGTTCAGCGCCTGGCCACCGCATTTCGTTGACGCGATCTGTCCTCGTTAGAATACGAAAGGTATATTTCGACGGCAAACTACACTTACTAGGAGCTTCGGGCCTCCTGGGCCAACCTCTTCGCTGAAATTCTCGACTGCCCGTCTCTTCTGAGCTGTCGACATACTGCCAAAGTAATACAGAAATGGAATTTCCTCTGCGGCAAAGACTCGACCGAGGATACGGGCGAGTGGGATCCAATGCGTGAAAACTGGAGGCAATTAGTTAGGACCAATATTGAGGGTTTTGGCAGCAAGGGAACTTACTGATGATCTTGTCTTCAGGAAATTTGTGAAGCCACTCGAGCACCTTGAGTTTGATGGTCGTAGTCTTCGCGCTGGGCGTGACAGCCTTGACCGGCGTCTTGTCGCAAATATCGAGAAACTTTGTTATCTCGGAACTGAAGGGCTGCAAGCCATTCATATCGTCGCCGGGCTGCGGTCCCTGCTTTCGTTTCGATCTATGCCTACCGGAACGGGTCGCGGGTTGGTCGTTGTCCAAATGCTCGCCATCTTCGCTGTCTGCTTCGTATCTGCGGTTGGATTTTGACGGAATCTGTAGCCGTGCGAGGGATTTGATCACCACAGAGCAGTGCGGGCATTGAGCATCTCGGGCCGATGTTGCGGCATCATTCATCACGGGCCCGATGCATTCGAGGCAGAAGGTATGGCCGCATGGCTCAAGTTTTAGAAGAATTAGCACAGTACTTTACTTCCCCAAAAGGGCCCTGACAGGAGAGTTGGTCCAAAGACTCACCTCGGTTATCTGGCTGTTCTGGGGCAATTCATGGCATGATCGACAGATCAAGTCCGCGACCGTCTTCTCGGCTTCGATGCGCTCCAGTTGGTCGTTCATCTCAAAGATGCCACCAAAACCACTCTTGCCCAAAGCGAGCTGTCCTCCACTCTCGTCACCCGCGTCCCGCTTCTCAGCCAGACGCCGCGTCTCCTCGTCGGTTACACATTTGCTAATGTACGCATGGAGTGGAGTCTTGCCTCCCACAACGGCCAGCTGCTTGCGAAGCCATGTGATGTCCTCAAGGGTGAATTCCTGTCGCAGCGCGGATTCTAGAAGGAATGGATGCGCGGTGCATTGCCTAAGGCGCAAGAGATAGACGAAGTATGTGCGCATTTTCGTGGCTGCAATGCCCTCGTCGATGTGGCTGTTGAGGTTGTCCCGGAAGCGACCCTCGAGCCTCCTGTAGATCAGAGTTTCCTCGACGGAGAGGTCAATTTGTATCGTCTCAACCGGATGTGTCCGCGGAATCCTGAGGATGGGTTGGCCCATGAAAGTATCATGGACACGCCTGCGGATCATCAGCGAGGGGAGGACGGCCGCCAGAGTTGCTCCTTCACTCTTGTCCTTGGGCGTGTTGCCAAACTTCTTTTTGAACTCCTGCATATCTGCAGCCCATTCGACACGGAGAAACTTCAAGTATGGGAAAAGTTCAATAATGGAATTGTGAATCGGCGTTCCGCTAAGAGCCCATCGATGCTTGCTGCGGAGGTGAACGCAGGCCTGTGAAGTCCTTGAAGCATGGTTTTTGATAGCGTGAGCTTCGTCCAGCACGACCCGGTGCCAGTCAATATGAAAAGCATGCCCCATCTCCCTTCCGAGTTGCCTGCGCCACTCGTCCAACCCAAGATTCAACCCGCTGATTCGTCGCAATGCCCCTTCAGAGGGAAAAGCTTTGGCAATAGCCTGATAGCTGGCGATCACAACCGTTTGATTTTTCAGACGCTCGAGGTCTTGGTTCTCGCTCTTTTCTTTGTAATGCCACATGAATCCAAGACTGCAATGCTTCTTGAACTCCGACCTCCACTGGTCGATAGCTGCGGCAGGGGCCACGATGAGCGTTGGGCCGTTCCCTTGGTTCTGAGACATACAGGCCAGTACCTGCAGCGTCTTGCCCAGGCCCATCTGGTCGGCAAGGATACCACCAAATGGCTTATAAGGCGAGAACTCCTTGCCAAGCATGAAATGGACTCCGATTAATTGGTGGTTGAACAGGGGAGTCTTCATCCCGGGAAGCAGGTACCTGCCGCGGACATGCCGAATTTTGCCCCAGCCAAAAGACACCATGGCCTTCTTTAGAACCTGACGCTGCTGGCGAGCGTCTTTTTTGACCATAGAATCATTGATCAGTTTCATGCTGTCACTGATATGCTTCTCATGTTCGGCGCGTGTCCTTGCATCGCCCTCTTCGACGATGTTGGAGGTGTCCATTGCAGCTCGAGCATTAATGGGGTCTACATCCCGGAGAATATCGAGCACTTGCTGTTCCTCAGGCCCCTTGACAACCCAGCTTCCGTTTTTCTTGGATGCTTTTTGCTTTCCGGTCGCCGTGAGCAGGTTTGGAACCGCTTCCTCTGCCGACTGCTTTTCATATTCCATTTTCCACCAAGCCGCCGCTGTTGTTGGCCTCAAAGCTCCCTTTGAGGCCTTGACCTTCCTTCCATGCCCTCCAACTCTGCATTGTTGAGAGGGTGAAGTCGCTAATTTCCTGGACCTTGAAGTGTTGCCAACACTGACGGGTTTCCTTTTCTTAGACTGAGTCTCGGGCGGGCCCTTCACATCGTAATAAGACCCGGATTCATCACCCGACGGGTTGTACTTGGCATCAGAACCTTCTTCGCCATCGGCGTCGTTCGTATCGTGTTCATCCCTATCGTATTCGCTAGAAGACTCGTCGCTTGGTGTCGTATTGATGTCGTTCTCAACCCTGTTCATCCGCTCACCCAGAAGCCCGAGTCTTTTCTCATCCTCCTGGCTCCAGCCTGCCTCGTCCTTCTTGCTGTCCAAGCCATTGATCTCGTTGCTGACTCGAATGAGCAAGTCGCGACGGCCACGGCGAGGTCTTGACGAGCCAGGACGGGAGTTTTGGCTGGCGTCGAAGCCATCGTAATCCACGTCCATAGCGTCATCATCGTTGCATTCTGGAGATTTTTTCACCTGTGTTTTGTCCTCCAAGTGTGTGACATCGATTTCAAGGTTAAAGTCGTCATCGTCGTCGTCGTCCGAGACCATGATCGCCTGCGTGCGATGAACTGGCGCATCTTCGTCATCCGAGTCCAGGATGATTATGGAGTCCTCGGTCGTCAAATCAATGGGTTTATCCTTGTCACCGCCTTGGAAGCGTTTGCGAACGGCAGACCATACTTTATGGTCCAGATGGATGAGCTCCTTGGAGTCCTCGAGGTCATGAGAAGGCTCATGTTTGATGGGCTCTTGATTTGTCGATGGCTTGCGGCGGCTGAGCCTCTCGCGAAACTTGTCCTTAAGCGCCGCTGACAAGTCCTCCTCGATAACTTCCAGGACCTCGTCCTCGTCGATGTCCATGAGAGGAGAGTAATAAGGATTTTTGCCGTACAAATCCCCTTCGGCACTTGAGCCAGAGTCCATGAAAATGGACTCGCTTGGCGCTCGCGACATCCGTTCTCTCATTTTGTCTTGGCCAGGTGGAAGGTCTAGTCCTGTTTCCAAGTCTGTGGGCCTCGGAGGTGGAAGCATGCTTCCGCTTTCCGGGTCGACCTTACTTTGTGCCATGTTGCTAGGCGGCACCACTGGCGGGCTTGGAGGCGGTTCGACCTTCTCCATCTCGTCAGATCTGGTGGTCATCTTGGATTTCCTGCTTGCTGTAAAAGGACGGTGGTGGAGTTGAAGAAGATAGCGGTGATGCAGCTGACGAAGAAGCGTAGGCTAGTCAGATGCTTGTCAGTTCATGATAGTAACGCCGAGGCGCGGAGTACGGTGCTAGAAAGCGTTGACGATATGTGTATGAAAAATCTTGCTTTGGGAAAGTGAAAAGGATTCGGAGAAGAGAATGAGAATGTAAGTTTGCCTACGATTTGAGTGAAGAGTGATCACACCTACAAAGGCAATGGTATAGACGGGAGCAATTGAACGGGCGTTTTGTGATTCTTACGGTATCTTCTGTAGAAAATTGGAGTTGCAGGTTTTATGGAGGAATGAGATCCGGGAGAGCTGAGATATGAAACGATCTTCTTGAACTAGCAAAATACCAAAGATTTGAGAGCCGTGGCTACCTTCCAACAGGTCTGCCTGGCCAATCGAGGTGACTAGTAGCAGCCGAGGTGTGGAAGAAGAACTCTGTAAGGGTACGCAAGGCTCAGAGAGTGCCTCGAAGTTCATAGTCGGTGAGCTGAAGAACGGTGAGATAGAGGGGAGATGGGGGCGTATGTGAAGCCTGGGTGGGCAGGTTCGTGATATTGAGGGCCTTTGGGGCTGCGAACAATCGGGCGGCTTTCCAAAACGATTAACTTAAACACGTACCTTTCGAAGTTGAAAGAAGAGATATGGAGTTGGACCTGTTCGTAAAAATGTTGCAGTACAGCGGTCAGGTGAAAGGTATCACAGAAGAGGTAGAACAACGTAGAGATATCAACACAAGAAGGCGCGGCAGCAGGTTGAACGGAGAGAATGTTGGTCTAGAGGGAAGTGCTAGTGGTTTGAGTTGCAGTGATATTGAGCAGGGCAGAGGGAAGACTAAACGTTGCAAAATCTCAAACTGGTACGTCGGCGTTGTGGATATGATTCGATGTGATCCTCGAAATAACGAAGTTGCATGTTTTAAATCAAGATGCGGTTGGATAAAGTGTTGGAGCAAATAAGGGCAGGTGCGATACTCGACCGACGATGATAGATGGCAACATTTGGGTTGTTTTGGGTCAGCGTACTGGCAGTGGATCGGCAAGGCGCTGATATAAAGCTTGGAAAGCTACGCAGAGCCCGCGAGATGTTCTCGGTCTACGCCAAACGCTTTGGCAAGAAGCTCAAGGCCGTGATCCGGAAGACGACGCGGCCGAGGGCCGCACCGAGTCCGAGATGGCGACGGCCCAGAGAGCTTTCTCTCAAGTAATTCAATCACTCGGCTGATGAAATGAGGCAACTGCGCTTTACCACTCGAGTAGATGTTGGCGGCGTTGAAAACAGTGCCTCACTCAAGTTTCGGCACTCAAATAGCCATGACCCCAGGGAAGGTCGCCCCCGGTGCCAGTGGGCTCAAGGTCATCACCCAATCACCCGCGTCCCACAAGCACTCTGATGCCGCTTCCATGTCGTTCTATGGCCCATGGAATTTGTTTGGTAGGCATCCTCCACCGCCGGCAGCCTGCGGGCCCATCTTCTTTCTTCTCTTGAGCATCTTCTGCCCGTCCAGCTTCTTGCATTCCTCTTTCCCGCGCTGGAAGTCCTCCGAGTCATCGTCAACCGCGTCGTCCGGGTTCTCTGCCATGACGACCGTAACCTCGTCCTCCTCGCCGTGTTTGCGCTCAATGGCCATGGGCTGCTCCCGAAAGCGGCCCTGTGGCCGTCAAGAGCCGGCGAGATCGTCGGCTATATGTATGGCGAAGTTTTCGCCGACTGGGCGAGCCGGCGGACAGCGCCGGTGACCACCCGCAGGGCTGTAGAGGCTGTCCAAAGGGGACGGCATCTTCCCGGAGTTCATAGTGTGATCAGTTCTTATATCAGGGCGTGTGTGCAGCACGGGGCGCCGAGGGATTGCGTCTTGAGCTGCGTAGTCAGGTCCGACCCATTGCCATGGCCTGCCTGCCTGCCTAAACTGCCCAGCGACCGCCGAGGCCGACAGCGGTCGCGGCGAGCGTCCATCATCCGCGGCTTGGCAACGACAGCTCGGATACAAGGCGAAAGGGGCTTCGCAGGCGGTGGGTAGATCCGCCGTGCAGCACACAAGCGAGAGGGATGTGATGAGACAAGAGTGCTGTCGGATGTGCAGAGTTTCAAGGACGGACTTGTGATATAAGAGTGGCGGTGAAAGCGCAAAGCGCAAAGCGAGGCTTACCTGGAAGTGTCCTATAGAAACACTAGATTTCAACAATTGAGATCCCAAGGGATTCGGATATCATCTTTGTTGTTGAACGTCAGCAAGAGTGAAAGGAACTGAAGGGAGAATGGAGAGAGTTGCTGGTAAAGACGACGATGAGTGAGTGGTTCAGGGCAAGGTGTAGCTGACCAGTCTCTTGACCGGCCTTTTGGCGTAGATGAGCGAGGCAAGTAAGTATAAAAAGACGCAAGTCGACAGTTGGAAGAAGCCTCAGTTTGCCTCAGCAGTGGATGACTAAGTAGGGAGGTAAGCGTCCAAATATCGATCAGACTGCAAGTTTGTATCTGCCCATGGGTGTGGCCGCAGACAGCTTCTCAATGTAAGGCGTGATCGATATATGCAAACGCTCTTTGTATTCTGTATTGACGCCGTCGATAGTCGGCGGCTGATGATATCGACAGGTCTCTGGCTCATAAACCACGGAGAAACTCGTCCAAAGAAATCGGTTTCCTGACTGCATTATTCAATCCTTCGTTATACGTTACCCATATCATCGCATCTTGGCTCTTGCCCTGTCCGCCAGCGGCAGACTTTTTGGGCGCCGACGAATTTCCATCCGCGTCGCCCAGCGGCCGCGGCGCCTGCACAATGACCCGGCCGAAAAAGTCTCGCTTTATCGCGGACGCCGCTGCTGCTGCTGCTGCGGCAGCATCGGCCTTTTTGTCCGCGTTTTTGTTCTCTTTGTTTTCAAACACGAATAAGTCCCTGTCGTCGCCTCCGCCGGTGCCCCTGCCGGCCTGGAAACGCGCCTGTCTAGCCGCGCTCTGGCGCAGGGCAATGGTCTTCTGTAGTTCCTGGTCGAGGACCTGCCTCACGGCGTACCGCGTCGGAGCCTGTGTGGCGAGCACGTACGACCCCATGGTCTCAAAGACCGACAGGGCGTCCAAGTCACTTTTCGCAAACCACTTCGTTAGATACTTCGACCCCAGTTTGGCCATGTCAAAGGCAAGGAGCTCCTTTCTGAACTTACGGTTCCATACGGTACACCCACTGCGGTCGGCTGAACGAAGATGGGTTTGCCTCTTCGATCTTGCCCTTGACCAGCTCGACTCCCACCTCGGCCAAGACCTCGGCAGCTCGCTTGACCATTAGCTTTTCGGACTCGCGGCGAACACTCGCAATCGAGCTGATCCCCTTGTCGCCGCCACCACTGCCGCCAACGACGACGGGCTTGACGTTTGGAGACACGAGCCGGACAAGATACGGGAGAAAGTCGGTGGCCACGTGCTCGGGGCTCCGGAAAGCCCGGCCCAAAGCCGGAGACAGCTGCCCTTGAATGGCCTGGAGCATGGCACGGTTGTGCTTCTCGGCCTCGCGCGCCTCATAGTCAGCCCGTGGGCCTGAGAATGGGATCGGCGGCGATTCTTTCTCGTCTGCAGCCTCTCCACCCCACTTCCTGTCGTATCCCGTATTTGGGGCAACATGTCGATGGGGCGATGCGAAGAGGTGGTGGCATGCGAGAACAGGCTGGCTCAGGTACGGAGCCAGCTCCCACTCCTGGCTCGAGAAGAGACGAGACGAGCACGAATCGTGAAAGTCCATCCACTCGTACGCCGTGTTTGGTTTTGTCAAGTAGCAGTCGTCGCTAAACTCGCGGTTGGGCCATTCGGCAAAGATCTCGGTCATGATACGGTCAACCTCGCCGCTGGCTGCCACCATCTCGCCGAGACGCTCCATGGCTTGCTTTTTGTTCTGTTCCCCAAAGCCAAGCTGTGCTTTTGGCTGCTCGCGTCGAGCATTCTTGTTGCTCTTGTCGATTGTCGGCTGTTGCTTTGGAAAGCCGGCGCCCTCCTGAAAAATTCGGGCCACAACATCCTTGGCACTGCCTCGACCGATACCTCTGGCCCCCCCGCCGCCGTGTGCCAACTCAGCCGCAACATTCTGCTCGATCCATTGTCTCGTCAGACGTGGTGGCTCACCAGCTTGGGCCGACAGTGCCTTCACGCGGCCGGCAACCCATTCCCCCACAACCATGACGCCTCGCAAGTCACCCTCAACAGTGCTCTCGGCGCCACGGCGGGCATCAATCCCACTGGTCATTCCCCAGGCATACTCGCATAGCTTGCGTGCAGCATCCTTTTCACACGGAATGCCCTCCTTGTCAAAGATGCCCTTGAGGCGTGTCACGACGGCATCCATGGTGGGCTTGCCAACGTGAACAATCTCGGCCAGCCCGGACTGTCGCAATGGCCTAAGTGAGACGTGATAGACATCGTTGCAGATGAGGATGAGCGGGCGCATCTGCCGGAAATCATCTCCCTTCTTCCGCCGAGCAGACTTGCTGGCACCTGGGGCGCTGTTCTTCTGGTCAGTCATGACCAAGTCGATCAACGCCTTCACGAAGCCGCCCTCACCAGAGCCCCCTGACCCGGATACGACGCCGTCAACTTCGTCCACCACAACACAGACGGGGCGGGCGACCTTGGGCGGCTTCCCGTCCGCCGACTTGTGCTGCTCCACCGTCTTGACGTTCTCTGTGCCAAGACTTGTCTTGATGCGGCCGCGCACGACATCGCGACTCCTGTCGTCGCTGGCGTTAATCTCCAGTACCTCGTAGCCAGCCTGCTTGGCGCAGACATGGGCGAGCGTGGTCTTTCCCAGGCCGGGGGGTCCGGTAAGCATAAGGATCTTCCGGTGTGGTTTCTCATCTTCGGTGTGCTGCTGTTGCGCCGCGCCTTTTCGAAAAGCTTTGGCGGCGGCCTTTGACTTTGCTGCTTGGGGAAAAACCAGAGGATCCCATCCCTTGAGCCAGCGGAGGACTTGTCTGTTTGTGAGGTCGTCCCCGACAAGATCCATAAAGTTTCGCGCTCGGTACTTTTCTGTCCAAAGCAGAGTCTTTTTGGGCCGCTTGCGAGCATTGCCCTCAGCCCCTTGGGCCTCGACTGAGGGAAGAGGCTGGTTCGGTCCTGGATTCGCAGCCATTTCCATTTCTGCAGCCTTCTTGCTTTCCAAATGCTTCTTTCCCTCGGCGGCGGCGTCGATGAGGGCATGTATCTCGATGCCGTAAAAGCTCTTTTTCGCCCGGCCCTCCTTGTGTCGAGATCTCGAGGCTACCATGTTCTCGTAGGTTGCGAGCTTCGTCTGCTTCCTTTGCCTGACCGGAAGAAGTTTACCGGAGCATGTCTCGATGTTGAGACTGCGGGTCAGCGCAGGCAGTTCCATCTCTACGAGATCTGGCTCGTCGTCTGCTTCATCGTCCAGCGTTGTGGGCTGTTCGAACAGCGCCCGATATCGTCGCTCCTCTTCTAAATCAACGGCTGTGTTTGCAGTCGTGTTCTGAGAGGGCAGTTCGATGTCGCCATCGTCTGCCTTTGCATCGGCGGCTACTCGTGTGTCCGTAACGTCGTCGACCAGGATCCTTTTCGGGGCTGGTCCAGCGTTGGCTCCTAGCTCTTCGTCGTCCGAGGAATCATCGTCCAAGAAACCAGCCCGAGTGCGGGCTTTCGTCTTCTTGGAAGCATCTAGGCTGCCACGGGATGGGGAAGGTAGGCGGCGCTTAAGGGGCGGCGAGGAGGTTCGCGGGTAGCTGATGGGAGAGGAGGCCACCAGCATGGTGGGCGGATGCCTGCTAGAAAAGTAGTGAACAAGCTTGTGCGTATTGTGTTTTGCTATGATTACAATAAACAGCAGCCACCTTCGGACTTTGTGCTGCCCGTGATCTTCTTTCCCGTCGATTCTATTCAAAGACAGGGCAATGGGTTTGGTGACACGACTTTCTTGGTGGGTTGGCACTCAATCGATTCACTTGGCATTGTTCCTGGCAAGCCAAAACGCGTCCAGGGCGCGACGCGTTATGGCATCCAATTAACTCTGGGTGGGGGTCAGGTGGGGCCAGTGAGAAACGGACGGCCGTGTGCCGCCAAATGCCCAAAACGGCAGTTTGTTTTCTATTTACTGCCGGGGCGGTGAGAAACTTCTCTTACAACGGTAGTGAAGTTTGAACGACCAATAACCTCACATCGAACTGAACATCCTTGGAAGATTCAAACGTCTCTTGAGCAGACCTCATGATCTGCCCAACCGACTGCCGTGGTATGTGACAGCCACTGAGCCACTGATTTTCTTTCAATCCGATCCCGTCTCTTTTGCCCGTGGTTAACACGGCCCAAGAAATCACTCGCTGCAGATCCGAGGCATGCCGCCTGCGATCTAGTGCCAAGACTATTGTGCATGCATATGATGACTGGCAAAGGCAGTGACATGAATACTTGCCGGTTCCCTTGGCATGGAAGAACACACTTTTGCCCCTATTCAAAGTGCTGTGACCTTCTCCGTTTAGGATTTTTTTATTCAATCACAAGTCTGTCAGTGACAGGCCAGTAGCTTAGTCGTTCACACTGAGTTAAGAAAGTCACTTGAGCCTCTTCGTATCCCATTTGATCAACCAGACGGGTAAGTACTTCCGGGACTTTGTCGCCCCATACCGGAGCCGTGCCGGCAGCTCAAGTGGGGCTTGATATTGTTATTCATGTGGTATTGTTATTCAAGTGAAGTAAAGTCTTTTGAAAACCATTGAGGACAGCACAATCTGTAGAGATATACTTCAGACGATTCAACCCGAGTTGCTCACAGGCCCATTTGGGGACCTGCCTGTTGGTCACGTACGTTGCCGTGGCGTCTATAAAGATACCGTCATCCTCCCCGGGCAGGCGACTTCTGTTTCTGACCTTCTGAACCACGACATCCACAAGTAACAACACTCAAAACATCATCCTCACCTTTCCTTCAACCGACCCGACCTCCTATAAAAGACCTCAGTACCTAGGTTATCCTGTTACCTCGATCTCAAATTCTCTTCATCACAACCAGAACGCCACAACTCCTGCCTTGTCAGACAGACAAGCACACTACCTCTCTGGTTGACCTTTTATTCCATCAAGCGATCTCTTCGTCTCTCAGTCTTCAACATAGATGGATCACACTCTGGCACCTACCTGTGAGTTGACGATGGTCATTCCTCTTCCGTGTGCCTAGGCTGCTGATGATTGCTGACCCTGTTTTGAAAACAAACAGGCGACGTAGACTTCAACAGCCTGCTAAGTTTCTGCCACAGCAACTTTGGCCAGGTCGAGAATCAAAGCCACGAGACTCAGACAATGTCGACCTTTGCCGATATGTCCGTTATGCAGATGACCACTCCGGCAGAGGTCATGGCCGCGGCTCAATACACCATGTCTGACAGTCTCAACGACCTCGGCCCCATTCTCGATTTCAACATGTCCAACCAGATGTCCTCCATGGCAACACAGGCCCAGTTCGGCGACCTCATCTCGCCCTTTGCTTACAACTTCACCCCGAACGAGCCGACCATATGCAACGTGGACTCCATGCTCGCGATGCCATCTAGCCCGCCCTATGAGCTCCCAGCCACGCCAGTCCAACAGCAGCAGACCATGACCAGCACCAACGCGACCGCCATCACGAGGAGGCCGCTCCCAGGTCAGCCGCCTGCCGCCCCGGCCAACGCAGCCCCCAGGATCCCGCCCCCGTCGGCCGACCAGAAGCGGAGCTGGAAAACCTGGGCTCCCTGGATCAACTCGCTGACGACAGAGGAGCTGCGGACGCTCGACACCCGCCAACTCGAGCTGCTCAGGTACACGGGGTCCATGACCGCGGAGGAAGACGCCATGACGACGGCGGCCAACATCCGCCTGCGCGACGCCAGGGTCTGGAAGCGCCGGCAGGTCAACAACGCGGCCGCCGCCAAGTCCCGCCGCAAGAAGATCGAGGACCGCGACCGCGCCTTGCACGAGGTTCAGATTGAAAAGGACAAGGTCAGGGTCCTCAAAGCCGAGGTCGAGAGGCTCATGGTCCAGAACAACCATCTGAGCGCTGAGCTGGCCAGGATCAACCAGCCTGCGAGCGGCTTTGACCGGTTATGAAAACCGCGCGGGAGCCCAAGATTTGTTTTGAGCTCATAACCACTCTTGCCTAAGACTCTCGACCTTGTCGCAAGCATTGGAGCCTTATCACGACGGAGCTTTTGATTTGTAGTGATGACAAACAAACCAAGATCTTTTCTTTTCTTTTCTTTTCTTTTCTTTTTTCTGGGGGTTATCTGTTTATTGTTATGCATCTCAGCGAGCATGCCATGGTTTCCTTGGATCCAGGGCCTCAAACAGAGTCCATTTCTGGCCTCGAGGGTTGAACTTTTGTCAACTTCTCATCAACATGTCTTATCCCCTGGTCTCGCATTGGACCGGGAACTTTGGCTTTTTTATTGGTATGGCTTTTTGATCATGAAGTCGGGGTATGGG
>JASAOQ010000003.1:0-34907 GCA_031306065.1 Pseudopyricularia cyperi | reverse complement strand
CCTCTTTCCTATTTCTTTCTTTTTTTTTACTTGCCAAAAAGGCAAGGATGGGTATTGGATCAAATCCCGAAGACTTGCTTGGTTGGAGATGCGGTATTATTATCTATATTAGATACTAGCTGCACCCCAAACTACCGACCTAGGTAGATGAACGGTAGGGAGGTAATAGCGGTGTCCCAAGGTTCCAGGACAGGCATTGAAAGGGAGGGACACACTCACCCTCACACTCGCACACAGACACGGACATAACGAGTAGACAGACACTGAAGACCAGACAAGCGACCTAGCATAGAGAAGTAGTAATTATTAGAACTAAACTAGAACCAATTAATAGATGAGGGGTTTCCCGAGGGGCCTGTGTGTGAGCTGTGAGTGACCTGACCTGACCTGACCTGACCTGACCTGACCTGACCTGACCTGACCTGACCTGACCTTGACCTCAGTGACAAGGGTAACTGACTGACTGACTGACTGGTTGGGCTCGGTTGGTCTGGGCGGCGGGTTCTTGAATGTTCAGGTGGTCTTGTACTTGGTGCTAATATGGAGATGAGTGAATGATTAACTAGGTCTAGGTGCCATGACCGGGTTGGTTTCTTGTTTGTTTGCTTGCTTGCTCGTTTGCTTTGCTATGCTATGCTTTGCTTTGCTTCCATGGGTGTGCAATCCATCCATCCATCTATTCGCCCATCTATTCGTCCAGTCCGCCGCCGCCTGTCTGCCCGGGCGCCTAACCGTCTGCATGCCTGCCTGCTGGGAGGACTCCTGGAACTGGAACTTTGAACTTGAACTGGAACTGCACTCCGATCGACCGACCAGATTCAACTCGACGGCGGCGCGGCCAGCCAGCCAGCCATAAAAAACCAGACCAGCCCAGCCCAGCCCGGTCAGGCCAGGCCCAGGCCAGGCCCAGGCCACCTCAAGGCCAGGATGCACAGAAAGGATGGCCCAGGTCAGGCGTTGCGGTGCGGTGCAGTGCGATGCTCAACATCAAATGAGGTCATGAATGACAAAGTGACAAGACAAAAAAGTAAGTCGGGGGGAGAGTGGAGAAGGATAAAAAAGAGCCCGCCCGCGCTTATCAGTCAGTGAAGTGACTCTCTCAATAATTACAGCGCAGCCACGCCACTGCACAGGCGTAACCACAATTGTAACCCAATAAAAGGAACAGAAATGAACAACCAAAACAAAACACCAAAAAATCAAAAAGCTCCTCCTGGTCGACGGTTTGAGTCGAGTCTGAGTATGTTTGCTTGGCAAAGTCCGGGGTCTCCCTTGTGAAGGTGGTCCCTGATGATAAGGCCAACCGGCGACGACACTTCTGAGTGGAGTTCCCCCCGTCTTCTTGCGACCGCGTACGGGCCCTACGGGGTAATTACAACAATGTGCTGTACGGCACTGGCACTGTACGGCATGGAGGTAGTATTATTCATCCAGCAAACGGAGCCAAGATCTGCCGCCAACCACACTCATTCTTACGTATGCCGAAGCCGAGCTCGAAGTTAAAAAGTACCTACCTATCCAAGGTCAGGTATTTATACTTTGTGCCCTCTCTGCGCTGTGCCGTACCCCGACGCTCAGTCTTGGGATTATCAGCCAGTTTAATGCGGATGCGGGCATGATAGCGAGCAACAAACCCCGCCACGAGGTTAACGATGGTCAGATGGACAATGTGCGAATACCACACGGACACACACATAGACACACACACACAAAAGTCAACTCGTTGTGGTTAGCGGCCACGCCGTCGAACAAAGTCCAAGGCCCTCCGAGGGGCTGGTGTTAGTGGCGGTGTTGGTTGGTGGCTGGCTGGCTGGGAAGAAACAGAAAACTCATGCGACTGGCAACTAAAGTGACACGGGAGGGAAGTATGGCTGATAACTGAACGCGTTGAATTTCCTTTTGGTCAGGAAAAGTCCGCCGCTAAGCGAAGAGGGATCCGATGGAGAGACAGAGAGAGAGAGAGAGGCAGAGGCGACAGAATGTGATGGAAATATTATTCGTATTCCCTACCAAGAGTAGGTGATAGTTCAATTATCCCAAGTCACGAGATTAATACCGAGCGAGCTGCTATCCATTTACTAACTAAAAACCTCAACCTCAGGCTTTTGCCGACGGCGGGGTTTTATTCAGCTTCAGTCCAGCATGGCAAGCCAGCGGCAGCTCCGGACCTGGTGGGGTGCACCCCGTCTCTCTGACCAATCAGAACGGCCCTTTTTCTCAGACTGTGGAGCTCTGCCCCATCCATAATGACCCTTTCCTGATATGGCAGCCACGCAGGACGATGGTCGCAGGGTTCCGAGACTTTTGCTGTTTCTGAACAAACGGAAAATCCGGGCCAGTAAAAAGAAGACCACCCCCGACCAAAAGGACACCACCGGCTGCACGGATATCCGCGAAATACGACCTAGCTCTTCTTCCATTAGTTGTCTGTTCTATCACTGACTGCTGCGAGATCCTGGGGACTCTTGTGGGCGGGCCCTCGCCACCGCCGATGAAACTTCGACGCGAGGTTTGGTCCAGCCAAAGATGCTGACTGCATAGTGTTAGTGCATACCGGCCGCGTCCTGAATATCGACAGTGACAAAAGCCGGTACCCAGTCATCCGATCAGCCGTTCGCTGTGTCAGGGTGTGCAGAAAGCAATGGGTTATTCCGCTCGATCGCCACCAGTTACTTCGTGGCTCTCTGTGCACGCCATCTTGAACAAACTCTACGATACGCCGATATAATCTCCCGATACAGAGGTTAACAATGTTAATCCATTCACGGCCATCTCCCTCTCTCTTTCTCTCTTGCTGTCTCTTCCACCGCATGGCACCATCACCATCAGGCCCTGCTCCATGTCTTTGCACTGCATGAACCAAGCTGAGATCTCTTGTCCTGTTCCAGCCCGGCCATCTTGTCGGTGATGTGGCCCCCGTTCAAGGGTTGGTAGATGACCCTGGTCCGTCGTCCTCCATGCTTCCAAAAGTCTGACTATCCGAGCCTTTGATCAAGCCCTTTTTTTTTTCAATCCAAGGTAGAATTATTACCGACAGCCACCACAGCAGATGCTTCTCTTACGACACTCGTCAGCCCCCTCCACACCATGACTGTACTCCCTCTTGAATGTTTCTTCCTCGCCTGTCATAAACGTCACAGCCACTCACTTTGCTTCTGACAATCTGCCAGCCGACAAGAAGAAAGCCACCTCACTTGGGATAAATGGCAACTTGGTCCCCGCCAAGCAGGTCTTGGGGGGCCGTATCCCGCATTTCGTTTGGGCTGCTCCTGGACTGTTGACGGAGCACCTTCGCCTAGTAGTCCACTGCCTCAACCGCCAGACCAGCATGGATGCTTACCAGGCCCGCGGTGTTCATCCGCCTTTTCGGCCGGCCAAGGCAGAAACAGTCACCTCCGATGAGCAGGATCTCGAGAAACAGTTGCAGCTGAAAGGATGGGACGACGACAGGATACGAGAATCCACCCCCGCCCTGGGTCCTGAAGGTCGAGCTCAGCCTGTCATCGTATTGGCCTCACTCGTTTTTCTTTTCTTAGCCTCTGCGGCTGGCACAACATTCTTTGTTCTGGCAATGGTAGGCGTCGTTGCCGCGAATGCAGCCGAGCTGCCCAGCCGTATCGTGGTGCTTGCAGCCTCGGTCATCGGCTTTGTCTACACCGCCATACATCTTTCAGCGGCACGCACCAGTTACAGGAAGAAGGAACATGGGTCGCCACAGATATACGGCAACTACAAGCATGCCATGGGGCTCTTGCTAGTGCGGCTTTCGCTTCCTGTATGGATAGCCGCAGTTGTCACGGCCGCTCTGGCGGTTGCCAACGCCGACGGCTCACTTCCGAACTCTGCCCAGGCAGACCCTAAACAGGTGTCCTACATCAACCTGCTGGTTGCTGGCATTGGACTGTGAGTTGTCTTCCACGTTCTGCTCTTCATTCAATGACCTTGTCGCTTGGTTACTGACGACAGACATGTATGTAGCTTGGCAAACCTGACAACTCTCTTTTGTGTGGAGACCTCCATGACGCCTTTTGCGACATGGCTCGTCTCCAAGTCCGATTTCTTGCGAACCCGGGGCAGGAGCACATCGCCTGTAGTGGATGATGCAGAAGCATTCGAGTCAAAGGTTCGAGACCTTCGAGGGCCCTCTGAGGTGCATCTGCCAGACGAAGAGCACCGCACTCTCACCAACCAGGACCGTGTAAAGGGGACCTGGCCTGTACAAAGGATGCAATCGACTTCCTCGAGCGTTTACTCAACACACACATACGTGTCACGGGCTCCGTCCGGGCGACGTGAGCGTGGTCACGGTCGTACCGGCACCGCTATTTCGAACGATTTGCCAATTAACCCATACGACCGAAACGGTATCTCCCTCGACGGCGAAGAGTATCGTCCTCCGGTTCACATGTCGTGGCGGCCCCCGTCACTCCATGGCAAGCAATCGATTGATCATGGCGATGCTCCGCCGCTTCCGGCTCCCACCAGAGAGCCTGTGGTTTCGAGTCTCGACACGGCTGTGCCCACTCCCTCGCGATCACTAGTCAGGACATACTCGGCTGCGTCCGGACCAACAAGGGCGCCGAGCGGGGCGACACGCCATGGACGTGCCAATGGCTCGCGCGACATGAAAGGATACAGTCAGTTCCCGAGCGTATCAAGTCGGCCGGCTACAGTCCAGGCATCTGGTGCTACGGACCGTTCTCTTGCAACGCCGAGCCCCCGTGGCAGGTCGTTGAGATCCCACCCGACGTTCACAGGCTCCGAAGTCAGGCCATCGACTGCGCCAGGGCTGCCCCCATCCACGATTGAGAGCTGGGCAGTACCGCAGCGCGGATTCTCTATCAAGAGGAAGCCTGTGGGTAAAGGCAGGGCCAGTCCTGAGACGGACAAGAGACCCACAACGGCGGATGACGGCTACACAAGCTCGTATTACGACGACGACGACGACGACAACGACGAGGATGAGAGCGACTGCCAGGATGACCGGTCCTTTGCCGGATCCGAATTTTCCAGGCTCTCTAGGACCAGAAGACGTCTTCTGAAGGAGAAAGAGAAGCAAAAGCGTGAACTACAAACGGCCAATCCCAACTTCTCTAGACCGTTGCCGCGGTCCAAATCTCTCGGCAGCATGCACCGTCGGGGGCTTTCAGACCTCGGACCAGAACCGCCTCAGCGGCAGGTTCCGCTATAACGCGTGACAATATAAGCGGTCGCGCCTAGATATGATTTTGGAAAGCGCAGCGTGTCTTTTTTTTTTCTTTTTAAACAAAAACCAGTTATAAACAGCAACCCTGGCGGTGAGCATGACGTGACGATAGAAATGACATATACCACCTCCTTGTCGGCGAACAAGTGACAAAAGGGGAAAACAAAGGAGCGAGGGTGAGGATAGAACCATCCCTTATTTATTTAGTTACCTAGGTACCCATACTTAACAAGTCATTAAATCGTGCCATTCTCGCTCGGTAAGGTATGTACCCGGGTTGGCGGCGATTGTTGGAGGCGCATTCGGACTCGAAAGGCGCTAACAATCTCCCACCTGAAAGGCCACTCGGCTGGCAGAAAAAGGGATAAGCTTTACCAATCAAATTTCGGACTTTTCTTTTCTTTTCTTTTTTTTTTTGTGTGTTTATCTGCGAATAAATCAGCTTTTTTTCACATCATTCCGTCTTACTGACCAAAGCCGCCCTCGAAACCTTGGAAACGGCCTCGGAAACTGCATTCCTTCGACTACGCACCAATGTGCAGCTTGTAATCCTGATTCAGATATCTAGGTAGGGTGGTGTACGAAATAAAAAACCTTGACCATAGCATTTGCTGTTCCCTTGAACCTCTCATATTCATGCATGTAAATTACTGCGGCACCCCTACGAGCTCTCCAGGTGGACCGAAATACAGTCCAAGGTACAATGAAGTCCTTAGCAGCTGGCCACAAAGCTATTGACTGCAAATGGGCCAATAGAATTACTATGAATAATACTACTGATTCTATGCACAGCTCCGTCTTGGTAAGACCCAGCTTGGATGCCCGCTCATCCGCGAGCTATCCTCCGCCTCTTGGTTGTGCCCGTGTTGGCCGCCGGGGTGCTACTGGGGGTCTCCGCCTCGGTGGCATCAGTTCCCTCCCTCTCAGTCCGATCGTGCTCGGCGTCAGCAGCGTAACCGGTTTCGCCGTCTCCATTGGCTTCGTGGTGGGCCTTGTCATCCTCGTCGTCCGCAGGAGGCGGAGGGGGCGCCGCGCGCTGCTTCTCGGCCTCCCTTATGTTCTCTAGCAGCTTCTCGACCTCGACGTGCATGGCGAGGGTGTCGTTTACGACCGCGTTCTCGTCGACCTTGTAGCCAAGGACGTTGGACGCAGCTCCACCCCCGGCCGCGGCCGTGGCGCTCGCGTCGGCGCCATCGTCGGTCGGCTCGTCCAACTCCTCAAGGAAAGATGGCCCGGGGCCACGATTGGGGTCTTGATTGTACATGATGGCGTTGGAAAACATCTGGGTCAGCGCATGGTCAAGGTGCGTGATGTTGATGATGCCCCGTGGAGGCACTAAATCCTCGCTCTTGCGCAGCCAGACCATGCTGGTTCCCGGATCGCCGTCGGGTAAATTAGCCGCTGCTTGTTTCGCCGCCCGGTTGCCGTGCGTAATGGCTGCCCGGATCGACTTCAGGTCCATCGGGCCGCGCACAATGTTGTGGTAGCCAGGAGCATCGCGTTCACGGATCGGATGGGCGAACATGTTAGCATGCCGGTGACTGGTGATCTGTTCCAGAGCAGAAGCGCTAATTTTGGGAAAGTCACGAGTCCAGCGCACGTGGTTCCGCGTCATTGTCTGCAAGGCCTTGGAGGCCGGGGCAGAAGCGTTGCCGTTGGAAAGAACAGCAAGCTCGTTGGACTTTGTGGCGGTAGGAGTAACGACCGCGTCCAACCTGCCGTCTGATGCCGAATCGGCTCTCTTTCTCTTCACGCGGCGCGAAGGTTGACTGCCAGGAGCATCCGGCTGACGTCGACTGGGACCGCTCTCATCGGCCGTCGTATCGCCGGTTTCCTCGAGGATTCTTGGAGTCTCCGCTTCCTTCTTAATGATGGCAGTGGTGGCCTCTGCAGAATCGACTTGCATTTCCTCCGTTGCGCTGGGTCGAGGCGGCTCCTGGACGCTTGCTGACGGAGACTTTGTCGCTTCACGCGTCTTCCCCCGAGCTAACTTGCTACGTGGCTTGGGTGTCAAAGCCTCAGTCTTTTGCACTGGTGACTTCCTAGCCGGGGCCTTGGACACGAATGACGTCTCCATGGCTAGAGATGTAGGCTTGGCAGTCACCACAGGCGCAACAGAGGTTGATTTCTGGGACAAAGCTGCAAACACCTGAACAGGACTGAGTGGTTCCATAGATGGCAGTGGCATCTTGTTCACATCCTCAGGCTTTGGTGTCGACGGCGTGGAGACAGCAGATTTCCACCGTGTTGCGCTACCGCGTGGTGCGAAATAGCCAAGGTCGTTCGAATTGGAAGGCGTTTGCGGTATGGCCGGAGTGGGTCTAAGACCGGGGGTAGGGGTCGACGCTCTGGGAGTCGACTTGAGAAAGTTGAGTGTTTCAGCCGAGACAGATGCTGCTGGCTGCTGAATGTTTTGGTATGGAGGGTGATGCGTCCCTGCTTGGGGGGTCGCATAGAGAGGGGCAGCGGCGGTGGCAATGGGAGGCCTTGAAGCGGCTGTTTGTGAGGGCCGTGGCACCAACTGCGGCCGAAGGTTTTGGGCTGTGGCCTGAGGAGTTCCTGTGATCGGCTGATTCGGAATCCGTTGTATGGGAACGTTTTGGATGGGGTACGGCTGCTGCTGCTGCTGCTGCTGCTGCTGCTTTGGGGGTATTTGCGGCTGCTGTTGGATAGTGGGTAAAGGGCTTGCGGGCTGTTTGCCCTGTCCAGCAAACTGCTGGGGTGTAATATGCGGAGGAACCGGAGAGTTTATGGTTGGCGGCCTTCGTCCAGGGCCAGGAGGTCCGCCGGGCTGCGTTGGAGCCATGTTGCGAGGAGCCGCAGGAGTCCCCATGGATTGGGTTGGTTGAGGTGGCGTCGGATGGTCGGATTGCCTCTGCACAAGTTGGGCGGCAGAGTCTGGATGAGACTGCCTCCTCGCGTCCAGGACTGATGCTTGTGGCTGCGTCTGAGCAGGGTGCCGCGGTGGCACAACCATAGCTGGTTGCTGCGGCGTGGCCGGACCTGGTTGTGGGACTGCTCCATGAGGTTGCTGACCATTTCCAGCGCCGACAGGAGACTGAGTAGTCTGGTAAGGATTGGGCAGAGTAGGAGAAGGCTGCCCATGACTGGGGCGAGTCTGGCCTTGGACAGGTCCCTGAATTTGTCCCTGGGGTGGCATTGCGGCAGGTGCTTGAGATTGGTGCAAAGGCTTGCCCTGATAACGCTGTTGCGGTTGCATTTGGTAGTTTGTGTAATGCGGTTGATGTTGGACTTGAGGACCAACCTGATGGGGATGGGCCTGCGGCACTGCCTGTGGAGGCCAGACCTGCTGATGCATGGGACTCGCCGGTTGAATATGCTGGTGCTGCATATGTGGTGGTCTTTGGAGAGGTGTTGACAGCTGCTGAGGTTGGTATGGAGGTTCCCATTTCAGAGGCGTGCCTGGGGCCGGGGTGGGTGTGCTCTGGCGTTGTTGAGGTAGTTGTGGTGGTGGCTTCGACTTGACGATTGCCTCAGGTCGCTGCAACACACTGGGCTGGCTTTGCATTGGTACCGGTTGTGGTGACGGCATCGGCCGTGGCTGGTGAGCAGAAACTGCTTGCGGACGTTGAAGAACCGGGGACGCCGTTGCCCCATTCGGCGGCCGTCCCTGGGGATGGCCTTTGCCATTCGTCGGGGCGGCTTGTCCTAATTGACCCGTGGCGACTGCACCAACTCCCGACCTGGGGTTGGTTGGCGGGAGACCATGTGTCTGGGCTTGGATTGGCTGAGGCGCAATAGGCTGGTTATTGGCAGCAGGCGAAAGCCGCCGTGGAGCAGGCTTCGCGTTCTGCACATTCATTGCTGTCATATGAGGAGAGGGCTGAGCGACGTAAGTACCCGGCTGTTTCGCTGTGACTGGCGTGGATGTCGACGCTGTAGCGGCGGCTGGAGATGGAACGCGCGGTGGCGTCGGCGCTTGACGGCCCTGGACCATTTGCGGCGTAGACGTAGCGAGACGCGCAGGCACTGCTGAAGGCGGTGCTGCTGGAACAAGCCTGGGTGACTGCGCGGGTGCCGGCGTGAGCCTGCCAGGTACCGCAGGAGATGGTTGTCGTGACAGGGGGCCTGTACGCCCAGCTTCCGGGGCCGCGGTCGGGGTCGGTGGAACTGGAGTCGGTGTTCTCGAGGTCGTCGCCGGGTCCATCTGGTGTGGTGTCTGCTTCGCGCTGGACGGAGGTACTGCACCACCCTCCCGGAAACCATTGACTTCCTGGACGCCATCCTTCCTGACGACGACCGTTGCAGTCGTGGTTTTTGGGGATGCACCAGAGGGCTGCGGCGGTCGTGGCACGACGCTGTCCGCACCGTTCTTAGCTGGAGCCGCAGCCTCCTTCTCAGCCCTCGTTAGCTCGGCGGCGGCCTGCTCGTATCGCTTCTCGTCGGCAAGGATCGAGTCGACCCGATGGGACCTCCATTCCTTGTACAGCCTTTGCAGTACAACAGGCACGGTTGGCAGGTGCTCGGCAGCTTCCTGCAGAGTGCGCGGGGTCGGGGCTTGCAACTTGCGTCGCTTGTTGGGGGAAAGACTCCCATCGCCGACCTTATCAGAGGTGTCGACGTGAAGCTTCAGCTCGTCGCGCAACAGGTGCAAGAAGAGCTCCTGGAGGGAGGCGGGACTTAGGCGGGCGGCATCGTAGGTGGCGTCTTCCTTGACGAACTCATAGTCGATAAGGTCGGCCGAGATGTCGTCAAAGGCAGCCGCCGAAACGCCGCGGGCAAACAGAGCTTTGAACAGCAGGAATGACTCGAGAGGTGTATATGCCGTGATGTTGGACATACCCCATAATCTAGCTCGTGGCGCTTCGACGGGACCACCGCGTCTCTGGAGAAGATGTATGGGCGCCAGTTTCTTTGCTGTTTCCGGGACCTGTGGAAAAGACGTGTGAAGGGCTGGGGTCAGTCGGGATAGAATTTTGATGTGGACAATTCAAGTTGCCAAAGGTGTCGTCGCAAGAGATATTGCGACTCCAACCAACAGCAGGACAAATGACGAGCAATTAGAGAGAAAGGAACGAGACGCAAAGAATTACGGTCGGTCGGTCGGTCGCGGTGTTTGCTCGACGGTGATCAATTGCCAAATCGCGAATTTTCATCGCCTAAATTCGAGCCTTGCACTTACTTGGTTGATGCGAAAAGAAGAAATCGCGTCACCTATCCCGAGCAAGAATAATCGATTCGCAACATTAGACGTAGCTGGGCCTTTTCGATAGCGGATCTATTTGATTGATGGCTGGTGATGTACGTTCGGTAGAGTTTTGCTGGCGAAAGTCTGCTGCACGAATCACGTGAAGAAAGATGCTTGCACTTTACTTTGTCTTGTCGTCGTTTCTGGGGGACGATACGAATGGTAGGCGAGCGTGCATGTGCAAAGCCCGGGATCCGCGATAAGATAGGAATATGAGAGTAGGATTATGTCATGCAAGGCTTGGGTCGGTCAGTCCGTGGTTACCTTCCCGGCACCAGGCTCACATGTAGGTCATGTGCTTCGACACGTGCTGGGAGATATTTTGTATCAATTGTTCTCCAAGGACCATACCTGGGAACTCCAGGTTTTCCCGTTCCAGTTGCGGTTCCATCCCGACGTCAACCAGCCCAGCCTAGCCCAGCCCGCTTCATCCATCCGCTCGGCCCGCTTGCTGCTAGCAGAAGTGGGTTGGTAATTTTAGGTTAGGCATGCCGCCTTTATGCATCTGGCATCCGTCGAGGGCAATTCGCACTTGCGGTCGACTGTTTGGCGTTTTTCGAGCGGCATTCCGTAGATTTTTGGCCGAAAAACGGAATAAAGAACCGCTGTTAAGCCTCGAAGTTACAGGTAACCTAACCAGCTATAAAGTACCTGCCGAGTAGGATGGATGACAAAAACCAACCCGTGATGATCTGGAGGGATTAATCACCACCAAGGAGGCAAGCGAAAGACTGATCGACTGCCCTAGGCCCGGAAATGGATTGAGAATCGGATCCGTCGGGCAGTCTCGACGTTTGATGCCTGATCTGATGGTTGTCGGATCGGATTTGCCAGGCACAATTTATCATGATCCATCGGTCAAGTGGGTAAGGCTCGGTCTGTCCAGCAGTCTTGTCACAAGCAGGATACATGAGGGTGGGAAAGGGTACCGAACCATAGTAGAGGCAGTATTAATGGTGGGCATGCTAACCAACCTGGTGTGAGACGCACATAAAATAAACTACTAACATTGCCATCTATTATCTCAAGGAAGACTGTGGTAATTATCAACATCAATTTATCGTGACAAGTTGCTTGCAGCTTGCTCCATGTACATGTATGTAAGTAAATTAATAAGTACTGCACCCTGAATTGTACCTAAAAGCGCTTTAAAGTGGTTTGACGCAGCGTTGCGCCGGATGCTACCTGATCTCGACCGACCATGTGTGGAGATGGAGAATGCGTGCAAAGGCCGGTTGCATAAACGGCGCATTACAGCCTCAACTTGGTCAATTTCCATAGCGATCAATCAAGCATTCCGTGGGCTTTGACTTAATTATTCTTCTGTCTAGAATTCATCTGGCCTGTTTCAGGATGTCAGGGAGGAAAGCCGAAGAGCCGGGCTTGTTGGAGGTGAGTATGGGAATGAGCAAAAGAAAAACACTGACACAAACAAACACTATATAACACATGGTCTTCAAACACCTCGATTCCATGGCCAGCCAGTACTCGTACATGTAACTCGTAATTACATGTAGAGGTACCTAGGTAGGTACCTGGGCATCACCATGCAGTGCCGTTGCGTACCTACCGAACCCTGCATCTACTCCCCTCCCCCAGTCCAGCTCCAGTCTCAAAGTCCCAGCTGATTTATTTCCATGTCAGCTGCATGCCGAGCGGTGATTATTCTTGTGAGCAGCTGGATACTTGTGCTGGAGCAGAAGAGAATCAAAGGTGGTGGTGATTTTGCATGCCCCAGCCTCCACCCTCAATCAAATGTAAATATCCCCCTGTTTTGTGCCCCTGACATCACTGATCCACACCCTTTTTTACACGCCCCCAATTCAACAGGGAGCTAAGCTACACGTACAGTACCGACTACGTACAGTATGTATGTACCGAGTAGTTGTCAAATCCCAAATCCACTCCACTCCATTCCACTGCACTTGACTTGGCCTCCATCCATCGACATGACCATGACCACAACCGTGACCATATCTCATTGAACTGGGCTCCCCCCCCCCTTAGACCTTTAGACCGAGGCGTGCATGCATGCCTGTCCTATTCCCCAAATCCTTTCTCCCCTATTCGTCCCTAAGTTAAAACAACCTGTAACCTACCTACCTACAGAAGCCCGGTCCAGTCTCTCTATCTTCCTCCACCCTTGAAAAGAATAAGGAAAATCCCTCCCTTTTCTCTCTTCTATTTATCCCTCTCTTCTTCTTTCCTTCCCGCTCGACCCTGCATCGATTGATCCTGCTATTATCTCGGCTGCCTTGGTCTGAAGTGCGCGCGCACAAGACAAGGTACACCTCCAACAGACACCCACCAGTACCCCGAGTCCCTTGCGCCGGGCTGTCTTCACTCCCCGCGCCTACTGCTCACCCCTCGTCTAAACGTGGGCGATCCGGTCGGTCCCTTGTTTTGACATAAGCCACCAAACCGAACCGGACTCGGGCTGCCGCTGCCCCTCCTCGTCTCGCGATTTATACTTTTGGCCTCTTCCTTGGTTTAAAACAAGGGAGAAAGCAAAGTCGTCCACGAGTCGCCCACCGACTACACCTCTCATTGCTCAACAAGACACGGGCCTCTCGAACGAATACGCATCATCCACAATGTCATCCTTTACCAACAACCCACAGGCAGTTGCCGACAACGACACGGTCCTCAGCGACGAGGAGCTCGACCGTGACTGGAAGCCCAATGGCCGCCGGCCCCAGTCGTGAGTCTATTCGTCTTTATTTTCTCCGGCTGTCTGGTAGCTAGACAATTCAGATGAATGAGGAGGAATTCAAGAACGGGTTGGTCCTGGGTTGGGCTATTTGCCAGCCAGCCAGCCCAGACACAGATAGAAGCCAGAGACGGCAGCGCTGACAGCAGAAAATCACTATCAACCAGTACAATTGCGCGCTCCTTCTCCGCTGAGCTGATGGACATCTTTCGAATCGAGAACAGTGTGGCAGATTTGGACATCCAGGTCGACAAGCGGTAAGTTGCCTATCTACTACCCCTTAAAAAAACTCTTGCATCAAACCTTGCACATCGCAACTCGACCGCCTGGCTCCATCGCTCCCAGGGGTGAAGATCCCTAGGAAGATTGTGCATTTTTGGCGGCTAACAACTCTCCCTGGAACCATTTACTTTGCTGAAATGGCGGGCTAATTTCGTGCTTCCCGCAAACCCACAGAAAGCAAGAGATCACCAACCGCACCAACGAGCTCCAGTCACTCGAGCAGCGGATCAAGGAGATGGAGGACCGCCTGCGCCAGCGCGGCAGCCCACCCAACAGCACCGGCGCCGCGGCCAACAGCGCTAGCCCGAGACACGCGCGCTCCTCTATCAGCGGCGTGTTTGACGACCCATCCCGCGGCGGCGGCAGCATCAATAGCCACCTCCAGAGCCACCATCAGCCACAAGAACAACAGAACCAGCAGCAAGACCAGGAGGAAGAGGCCAGGCGAGCCGGTGACAAGTACGCCGGCTCCAGGCCCGGCACCGCCCGCGCCTCAAGGCAGGCCGTTCCTGGGGCCCTCCCGCCCACGCCGACCGAGTCAGAGGGTCAGTAAGATGCGACTCGTTCTTTTGTTGTGGTTTCTCTCCGTGCCATAGATTTCCTATCTTTGGGGGTCCGTTTGGTTTTGGTCGCTGCTTGGGACCCAAGCTGACATGGCTTTGTTTACCGCAAAACAGATGGTGACCGTGAGAGGGACAACGTTTAGAAGGGAACCGCTTTTCAAAAGCTGTGTTTCTTATTCACACACGTCCTCTCCCGAGTTCGGCTTTTTATGTATGGAGGAATCCAAAACGACGACTTACGACGAAAGATTCGGCTCGGCAACCTTGGCATACCCATCCCTGAATCGGCTGCACCTAGCCTTTGTCCTTATTGGTTTAGTACCTGGAAAAGGACCTCTTGCTTCTTTTCCCTGTCTCGCGTCAACTTTGGACGATGTCGAGCCGATATTATCTACGGCAGAAAAGCTGAAGTATTCACTACGATTATTTGGAGGCAAAGGGGCGTGGTTTTACGCTGTACTTGCCTACAAAGTCCATATGTACAATACAGAGAGGCTTTCAAACGGCCGGGGAAACGGCACGCAGCCTACTTTGGATACCACCAATTTTTGACGATTGGACGGACTCATAGCCCTCTTCAAGACGGGGAGGGCAGGCGATGTGAAGGAAGGGAGACTGACGGCGTTATTGGTGTTTAACTGATTATCAACTGGGCTTTGGTGTTTCCCCTCTAATTTAGAACTCGGTTTAATTGCAGTTGTATTAACATTTGCATTGTAAATCATACGCCACACAATCTCCACAGTTAACATTTGCTGTTGCAATTAGCCCAACAGGTTCATCCGCCCCTCGCGACGTCGTCTGCTTTCGGCCAGGTTAGCCCACCAGCTCTTTCCAAAAGACGGGGATGCGAGCTCGTTCTCCCGCTCATAGATAGAGTCGGGGGATGCCCAACCACGACGGAGGAAGATGGCCGAGGTTGTCCAGGGGCTGCTTGTTCTACGCGTGCCTGAGAGCACGGCGATTCCGTCGTCGCCACAGCTAGGATAAATTGGCACAAGATCAGGAGAGCTGCTTGAGCTGGGAGAAGTCATTTGTATGTCCTCTCTTGGATTTTCATAAAGGTGTAAGGTAGCTAGGTACTTGGTTCGACTACCCTTTCTAGATCGGCTAATTAATTATCGACCCATTCATCAGCACCACCGTCACATACTTGCGGGCATCCGACACACTCAAGGCTGAATGTAGATAAGAGGAATGTTTCCTTTTCCTCTCAGAGACATAAAGTTCGAGCACTGACACAGACGACAGGCACGTCACCAAACTTACCGTCTCTAGCGTGACACAAAGGGCGGGCTTAGGGCTAGAGGCTAAGCCCAAAGCTTCTTGTTTGCGATGCCCACCGTCTTATTCTGAACGTCAAAGACGGCGTAGACCGCCTTGAGAAAAACGTCGCCGAGGATGCTAAAACCATATCTCTCGGCCGGCCACGGCTGGATGCCCCCGTAGCACAGCGTCTCGGTGACATTTGTGTACGACATGTAGTGGCCCGGAACCACCCCCTCCAGGACCGCCCCGTCCTGGCCGATGATCTCAAAGTTCCAGTTGGGCAGGTTCTTTGTCTCGTTGCATGGGAAAGTGAACGAGTCGTACCAAGTGTTGTACCTGGCACCCGGCACCTGGTCGTAATACATCCGAACCAGGTCTATGGGCAGCAGCATAAGCGTCGTGCCTGTGTCCGCGATGACGGACCAATTCGACTTGAGCCAGACGTCTGTGCCGCCGACGTGGACGCCGTTGATGTCGAACTGCCAAAAGAGCGATGTAGTGTTCATATAGGCCCAGGCGATGTCCCCTTCGTAGTCGTCCTTGGGCACGTGGCCGAACCGCCACCTGCCCGTGTCTTGGTACCGGAGGTCAGCCGCGAAGACGAACTCGTCCAAGACGGGCTCGAGCTTCTCTAGGAGCGTCGGCTGAATCGGCTTGACGGTGCTCGGGTGGTTGGGGCAGAGGCCCGCGAGGCCCGACATGTTGACGTCCCGTACCATGCCAACCGACGCTGAGAGGGCTGTCTGAATCGTCATGTTCTTGATCTCGACGTTGCCGATGGACATGGTGTCTCTCCAAACGTCACCGTTGGCAAAGGTGCCGTCGCCTGGCAGGACTATCAGTCAAACTCGACTCGCGGCTCTAGCTGTAGGCGGCACTTGTTTGACTGGAGGTAGTTCGAGCTAGGATTGGGTGCGACATACCATACTCAACATACCACGATGTGTTGACTACATGATGAGAGGTCTTGGAGACTTCTGGTGCATAGAACTTTTGGTCTCCCCTGTGTCCTTCTCCCGTGGTTGAGGAATACATCCATCTGTTTCGAGGGCATCGGCAAGTCAGCTCTTGGCTCGCCCCTGAGTCCTGGCAGTACGAGGGGTTCTAACTTACGTATCCGCGGAGCCGGTATCGAGGTTCAAAAGTACCATCTGGGCAGGCTCGCCCACCATAACGGGGCTAAGATACTCGATGTCAAACTCTTGCGCCCACGCGGGAACCTCGCCGGCTACATACAAGTGCACCAATCAGCAAAACGTCCACTTAAGGTGAGAGGCATTTCTTTGAGGGGTCCGAAGAAAGCCAATCGCAACGTACTTCCTCCACCGTCATTGGCGGCCAGCTTGTTCATCGTGGCCACAACTCTACTCAGGCCTTCAGGGATAGGCGCATTGTACTTGGCATGGGCAAAGGCGTACTCGGCGGGGCCGTTGCGTCTCGCATTGTCGTTTTTTACTTGGTCGACGTGAAAGCGGCCTCCCGGCCCAGAGGTGCTTGGAGCTCCCAGAAGGGGCACTGCCATCATGGAGATGAGAAAGATGAGCGCCGCCATTTTTGCGCGTTGGGTGTGCTCGTGGGGCTTCAAAGCGTAGTCCAGCTAGGTGGCTGGCTCTTGGGGATTTTTATCAGCAGAGTCCTCTGGATAAACGAGTGAATAAAGGTCAAGGTGGCAGCCCTGATCGTGGAAAGAAGATATAGGGCCAGTAATTCCAACGATAGAATGGCCGAAGCAGGTGGGGGAATGAAAGATAAACACAGAGATTGTTGAAAATCCCGGGGAGACTGGCTTTTGAGAAGAATGGTACGAGAATACCTACCCTCAGGTACCTGACTCCGAGTATCTGCCGAAACCGAATATCTCTCTGCAAGAGACACGGCTGGTCTGAGTTGACTGAGAGCGGCATAGAAAAGCATAAACGCGAGCGGTCCCCGCAAGGTGTCTTCAACACACCTGCCGTTTCGGTAACCATGGCATCCGCGTGTGGCAACCAACTCCCGCCATCAGGGACAGCTGCAGCAATGGTTACCTCGCACACAGGGTCTTCGACGTGAAATGCCCCAAAGATGTCCCAAAGCGGCCGTTGGTGTTGTTGTTTCGAGTAGAAGGCCTTTGCTGATTGTTGATGGCTAGACGTCACACGGGCGCGTTTTGATGAACCGGCTTCTGCGTACGTGTGTATCCGGCACCAGCGACAATACTGCCGGTTCGCTCCACTTCGCTTGCTTCAACATCGTTTCCCGAGTTCTGTGTCCGCCGCTCAACCGAGCACGCAGGAAGTAGCGAGGCTGGTGACAGATGGCCATACACGAGAGCTAGGCGTCTGCAGGTAGCCGGCAACGTAGCTCTCCAGCCAAGCAACCTGTCCGACTCGTCTGGCAAAAAATGAAGAAGGACAACGTAAGCTTGGACAATTGACATCTTGACCGGGGATTCTGGACGTATTTGAATGATGTACGTACATCGACAGAAGCAACCATCTTTGTATGACCTATATGGGAGAAAAGACAGTATACTCATGGCCAGCCCACACTGTTCTGTATGTGGTGGGCCGCACGGCAATTGATCGGGGCCGAGGCTTCTTTTAAACTGCTTCCATCCTTGAGGTTCCTTATCTTATCAGCACGCATAGAACGCGTGCTGCGCGAAGCGTTGTCGCGGTGGGGGACGACGAAGGCGGGGACGAAATTATTTGCGACGGCCAGCGTCAGTCAGCGGGCTTGCTTCACCAAGTTTGGGAGCGCCAAAACAACAACCCAGGCATGCCAGACGCAGTATCGCAAACATGCCGTCGGTCGTGGACGATGGCTTTGAAGCCCTGCTGGAGCCCTTTTACAACGGCAAAAAGCTGACAGACCCTATCTCTACGGCCCAAGATAAGTGGCAGCTCTTGCCCGCATTTCTTAAAGTCAAAGGTTCGTTTCACCCTACTTGCGCCGCCAACATTCCACCTCGTAATATTCCCAGCCATAAAGTCCGAAGCTCTAACAATGATTTGCAACAGGACTTGTGAAACAGTAAGTGATCCTCAACCACCCAGGTTGCATCCTGCCGAAAGAATCGCCCGCTGACTGCTCACCTCCCCTTAGACACATTGACTCATTCAACTTCTTCATCAACAACGAGATCAAGGAGATTGTCAAGGCGAACCGCATAGTCCGCAGCGATGTCGAAAGCGGCTTCTTCCTCGAGTTCACCGACATTCGCGTCGGCCGACCCAACCGCGCCGAGTACAGTGATATAAAGGCTCAGAATGAGGTGACGCCAATGGAGTGTCGCCTGCGCGACATGACGTACGCCGCCCCGATAAAGGTCGATATTGCCTACTTTCGCGACAAGAAAAAGGTGCTCAGGAAGAATGTCACCATTGCACGTATGCCCATCATGCTCAAGAGCTCCCAATGCTGGCTCAATGGCGCCAGCAACACCGAGATGGAAGACATGAACGAGTGCCCATTGGACCCCGGAGGCTACTTTATCATCAACGGCACCGAAAAGGTCATTTTGATCCAGGAGCAGCTGAGCAAGAATCGAGTCATCGTCGAGGCCGACGAAAAGAACAATGTCATTTCTGCCTCGGTGACCTCTTCCACCCACGAGAGAAAGTCAAAGACGTACGTGACGCTCAAGAAGGAGCGCATCACGCTGGCCCACAACACCCTTGTCGAGCCTATACCAATCGCCATCATCCTGAAGGCTCTGGGAGGCTTGCCCGACCATGAAATTATACAACTCGTGGCCGGCGAAGACGCTAGGTACCAGGATGACTTTGCGGTCAACTTTGACGATGCCGCACGTGCCGGCGTCTACACACAGCAGCAGTCACTCGAGTATATTGGTTCGCGCGTCAAGATGGGCGGCAACAGATTCAAGTCTCCCGGGGGTCAGGCACCCAGGCGAAACAATGCCGAAGAAGGACTCGAAGCCCTGGCCAACATGATTATTGGCCACGTGCCCATCCTCGATCTTGATTTCTACCCCAAGGCCTGTTATGTAGCCATGATGGTTCGTCGTGTCCTCATGGCCTCCCATGACCACAAGCTGGTTGATGATCGCGACTTTGTCGGCAACAAGAGGCTGGAACTGGCAGGACAAATGCTGTCTCTTCTCTTTGAAGATCTATTCAAAAAGTTCCTTGTTGACCTGCGGTTCAACATCGACAAGGTGCTTCGAAAGTCCAACAGAGGCGTTGCTTTCGACCCGCTGAACGCTATTACGGCAACTTCAGGTCACATCACGGCCGGCATGAACAGGGCAATTCAATCCGGCAATTGGACGGTCAAGCGTTTCAACATGAACAGGGCTGGTGTCACGCACGTCTTGAGCCGTCTAAGCTACATCAGCGCTCTCGGTATGATGACCCGTATCAGCAGTCAGTTCGAAAAGACTCGCAAGGTCAGTGGACCCAGAGCGCTGCAGCCGTCACAATGGGGCATGCTGTGCACCTCCGATACCCCGGAAGGAGAAGCCTGTGGTTTGGTGAAGAACTTGGCGCTCATGACGCACATCACAACCCATTTCGAGGAGGATCCGGTCAAGGAATGGATTCTGGCAATGGACTCTGGCGCCGAGGCTTTGAGTAACTTTAGCGGCTCAGAAATGCACACCCAGGGTACATACGTCATTACGGTGAACGGTACGCCGTTCGCATTGACTTGGAACCCCGAAGAGTTTGCAAAGAGATTTAGAGATACGAGGCGAAAAGGGGAACTTTCACCTTTTGTCAGCATCAGCATCAACTATCATTTCGCAACGGTCAACATTGCCACGGACGAGGGCAGGATCTGCCGTCCTTACATTATCGTGGAGAACGGCGTGCCAAGAATCAAGGAGGAGCACCTCGAGTCGCTACGTCAGGGTGACAAAGACTTTGACTACTTCCTCAACAACGGCATCGTCGAGTATTTGGATGTCAACGAGGAGCAGGATACTTTAGTCGCTCTGTACGAAAAGGACGTAACTCCCGCCCACACTCACACAGAAATCGAGCCTTTCACTATTTTGGGCGCCGTCGCCGGGCTCATCCCGTTCCCCCATCACAACCAGTCGCCCAGAAACACGTATCAGTGCGCTATGGGCAAGCAAGCCATCGGCGCGATAGCGTACAACCAGTTCAACCGAATCGACACTCTGCTTTACACGTTGGTATATCCACAAAGACCCATGGTCATTACCAAAACGATAGAGCTCATTCACTACGACAAACTTCCCGCTGGACAAAACGCCACGGTTGTTGTCATGTCATACTCTGGCTATGATATTGAGGATGCATTGGTGTTGAACAAGGCTTCCTGCGACAGAGGGTTTGGGCGTTGTCAGGTGTTCCGCAAGCACACGGCGGAGCTCCAGACGTACGCGAACAACAAAAGTGAAAAGATCAGTGGTCCCGAGATCGATGAGAAGACCGGGCAGCCCGCAGACAAGTACGCAGCCATTGACAGCGATGGCCTCGCCAGGGTTGGCTATAGGATACATTCTGGCGAGGTCATGTTGAGAAAATTGACTCCAATCGATCAAGGGTCGACAGGCATCGGGAACGATGTCGGGAGCAACGACTACCGCGAGACGTCCCTTTCGTACCGCGTTTCAAATCCGAGCTACATTGACAAGGTCATGATCTCCCAGACAGAAAAAGAGCACATTCTGGCCAAGGTACAGACGCGCCAGACACGACGGCCGGAGCTGGGCGACAAATTCTCTTCTCGTCACGGGCAAAAGGGTGTCGTTGGCATCATCGTTGATCAGGAGGACATGCCGTTTGCCGACTCGGGGCTTGTGCCTGACATCATCATGAACCCCCACGGTTTCCCGTCTCGAATGACGGTCGGCAAGCTGTTCGAGTGCTTGACGGGCAAAGCGTCGGTGGTCGAGGGCAACAAGCGATATGGGTACGGAGACGCGTTCCGCACGCACCCCGTTGAGGAGATGGGCAAGGTCCTCGTCGAGCACGGCTTCAGCTGGGAGGGCAAGGACTACTTTACGTCAGGCATCACGGGCGAGTCGCTCGAGGCGTACCTCTTCAACGGTCCCATCTACTACCAGAGGCTGAAGCATATGGTGCAGGACAAGATGCACTCGCGAGCCAAGGGGCCGAGGGCCATCCTGACGCGCCAGCCGACCGAGGGTCGGTCCCGTGACGGAGGTCTTCGTCTGGGAGAAATGGAGCGCGACTGCCTGATCGCGTACGGCGCCTCGCAACTGCTGCTGGAGAGGTTGATGTTGTCGTCGGACGCTACGAAGATCGACATTTGCCAGCGCTGTGGGCTTTTCGGCTACAAGGGATACTGCCAGACTTGCAAGAGCACCAAAGAGGTGACCGAAATGACCATGCCGTACGCGGCCAAGCTGCTCGTGCAGGAGCTGATCAGCATGAACGTGGGAGTGAGGCTGGTGCTAGAAGACGAATTCCCTCACCCTGACTGACGAGAAGGGCGTTAAAGCATCATCCAGGGAGATAAGGGCCTTGTCGCTGCTAATTCTATTTTATATTATTTGATCTTTTTCATGACGCTGATGAGCTCGTATTGCATTGATTGCGTGGTGTAGGATCTGGGTAGTTCTTGGTTGTTTATCTTGTCTAAAAATGAAGAGCAAAAGCATGTCTTTCGGCAGGTAGAAACCCAACAAAGTAGCATTCCCGTTAAACTTGCGGTCGTCCCAAAATCCTGCCATCTTTTCAATGTCGTTGAGTCGTATCTTTTGTCGCTGTCCCAATACGCCGGACGGCCAGGGCCTCGTCACTCCGCTTCCTCTTGGCACTGGCCTTGCCTGAAACGCCGCCGGCTCGCACGCTCCTCAGACCACCGTTATAGATCTGATACTCGACGGCGCCCTCCAGGCCCGGACCCGAGGGGGCTACATGAGGTGCAAACACCACCTTCATCCACCTCCTCCAGGATTGAACAATTATGCCGTCGCCGCCTTCTTCGTCGTCGCAAGTGTACTTTGCCCTACCGTAGGCCGGCTT
Source organism: Pseudopyricularia cyperi (assembly GCA_031306065.1). Lineage (NCBI taxonomy): Eukaryota > Fungi > Ascomycota > Sordariomycetes > Magnaporthales > Pyriculariaceae > Pseudopyricularia > Pseudopyricularia cyperi. The sequence continues at coordinate 12,703 of JASAOQ010000003.1, read as the reverse complement.
TTTGAGCAGCGCGATGCGGGCCGAGATCTGCGTCGACCAGACCAGGCCCAGGCTCGGGGTCTTGTAGCTGCCGGCGCCGGCCGAGTCGTCCTCCTCGTCGCCCCAGCCGGTGAACCAACGCTGCTGGTGGTCGAGCAGCAGCGCCGGGATGTCGGGGCCGGACTGCTGGAAGGGGTCGGCGGGGCGGGGCCACGAGACCTCTGGCAGGTTGAGCGAAGACGACGGCGCGTCGGTGGTGCCCCCCGGCAGGGGTCGGCTTCGCGACGCCAGCGGGCTTTCCTGTGTCAGGCGGATGGGTCCGTTGGCGGCGCCGGATGCCTCTCCTCCCTTCTCACTCTTGGCCGCCGCGGTCGATGGAGGTACCCGGAGCTGCAACTTGTCCTGGTGTTCACTCGAAGAGGCGGGGGCGGCGGCAGCGACCAGGGGCGGACGCGGACGCCCGGGCGTTCTAGGCTCGAAGCGATCCGCGACCTGGTTGGCAACTACGACGGCAAGGTTGTGTGTCCTGGCCAGGTTGCGTAGCTGCATGCCCAGGCGGACGAGCTCGGCGCTGCGCGCAACGAGGCTGTTGTTGTTGATGTTGTTGCTGGCGTCCCTGGCGCCGGCGGCGGGGTCGAACTCGGCGCGGAAGTTGGCGGCGACCGAGTCCAGGATGACCAGCCCGACGTCCTGGCGGGCGGCCTCGATGGGGACCTGGTACGTCAGTATGTGATCCTGGGACTCGAGGTCTCCGAGGACGTCCGGGGTGATGATGGAGTCCATGGAAGGCTTGGCACCGCCGCAGCCCCCCGTCGCGGCGTCGCGGAAGAGAGGGTTGGCCCCGAGCATCTGGGCCACGCGCCTGGTCGGCAAGGGGGCCTCGGTGGATATGTACATGGCCTTGCGCCCCAGGCCGTGGGGCGGGCTCAGCTGGACGGCCAGCAGAAGAGACATAAGCAGCTGGGTCTTGCCGGCGCCCGACTCGCCCGTGATCTCGGTCACGCAGCCGACAGGGATGCCGCCGCCGAGGGCCGCGTCGAGCTCCGGGTCCAGCGTGCTGATGGTGGACCACCTCGCGGCGAGCTGGGCGTGATTGTGGCGCAGCTGGCTGCCAAGGTGGTTGATGGTGGCAGCCGGCGCAGGTGCTACTATCGCTGCCGCCGAGGCTGATGCTGATGCTGATGCTGATGTTCTGGCCACTTGGCCTCCTCCAGCGGCGGCGGGGGCGGCAGATACGGGCGCGGCGACGCCGAGGTCTGAGTGCAGGGCCCGCAGGACGGCATCGCACAGGCGGCGGAGATCTAGAATGGGCAGCTGGGTGCGCTTGCCGAGCTCAGTGGCGTCTAAGGTCAAGAGCTCGGAGGTGGTCACGTCGTGTTTCTCGAGGGCCGGGATCAATGCAGCATACTGGCCGACAGGAAAGTGCGGCAAGACCCGCAGCAGATCCGTCATGGAGCAGACATGGGCAAGATGGATGGATATGCAGTCAGCTCTGCGAGAAGCAAAGTAGGTAGGCTGACGAGGGTTTGGTATTTTCCAAGGAACTTGTTTATTTGTTGTTTTTGGTTTGTTGTTTTTTAGGCTGAAGGTCGTTGCCTCCATGCATGGAGGACAATTGAATTCGTGGTAATTAGTGCACATGTTTTAGTGAGCACCATCGCCGGTGCCTTACATAATACAGGGTTGGCGGCTGCCTGCAACTTTGATGACTTTGGGTGGTAGGCTCAGATAGGGTAGCCCAGTCCCAGTCCAAACTGTCGCACCTCAACTCGAACTTCTCTCTTCCTCAACACTCGCCATCCACACGAAAGCTGACTGTCGTTCATTCTTTCAGGATGTTTTCTGTGGCTACCCGACATGGGAATTCGTTTATTCCCTCCTCAATACTAAGCGGTACAAGCTTCATTCGAGCAGAGATCAGTCCTCGTGCAACATGGCGAATTTCGAACCTTCAAGACAAAATGTAACCAAGCATCATCTTGTCGTCTGCAGCAGTCTCATCTGGCTCTTTCAAAGGCCAGTAAAGCTCTGTACAATCCTTTCCGGGCTTGTACATCTGCAAGTCACTCGTGTCCTACTCACTTGAATCGAGTGCGACCTGAGCCTGGACTACGATGCACAAATCCGCATACGCAAAAGCAACCAGTCCACGCTCGACAAAGTGTAGATGGCGCGTGGCACGGCAGCATCGCCCCTTTTTGACGGGCAGCAAGCGTGTGCCCGTTTCCGCATCGAGCTATGAGCTGAAATGCACATAGGCTTGTTTGAGGTCACAGCCAGATGGGCGTCTGTGAGAACGTCGCCATACATCTCTCCTCTCTATCTCGCCTTTCTGCACGCCGAGCCAGTTATTTTGCCATTGCTTCATTACCAACCATGGACCTCAAACACATTGTATATCTGTTTGTGGGGGGCATCTCTCTCGTTCGACCAGGAATTGGCGCGGCTTTCCTTGACGCGGAGCCGGTAGCCACCGTGGTTCGGCAGGAAGCCCCCAAGACGTCGCTCGTGGCCGGCATTGCCCATATCACACCGGCCCCCGAGTTTGTCGGCCTACATCGCCGCCAGGATTCCACGATAAGGTACCTCCTGGCACCGGACGAAACATGCGGCTTTGACAGCAAAGGTACTTGATGCCCATTGCTTTCTCCATGTGCTTGAATGAAGAGCGCCGAACGTCCGCCAAGCTAGGCTTATTATTAAGTGGCCAATTTCAACAGAAAGCCCGATCGCATGCGCCACAGGTCGTCGTTGCGGCTTCGTCTCAGACTCGGTGGCCTCATTGCCTGTCAGACAGTCATGTTGCGCTGCAAGCGGCTGTGCAGTGAGCACCCAACTCCCAGCCTTGACGAGAATTGCTTAAGACATCTGTATGCTAAGAGAAAACGACCAAACAAAAGTTTGGTGCAGGCAGACGTACGGCTTGTAGGGATCGCACAGCGGACTGCGACTCGAGCTGCCGGTCAAACCAGTCGATCATGCGCTGGTAAGTTGCATGGATAGCGAATAGCATATCTGTTACCCCTACTTTACTTTCCCCATGTCGACTAATGCTAGGACTGACCTATCCAATTGCACCTTTTCCCCTGGCATATTTCAGCACAAACACATCGTTCCCGTACTGCCATACGATGCACTTTTCCGCGTCCACTATAATCGGTTTCCAGTGTAGAGCCTCTACCCACGCGGGAAACCCCGAGACCTTAAGCTTCAGATCCAGTGGCGGGCCAGCCAGGCCATATGCCAGTCGCACCGCCACACAGGCCATCACAGTCTCGGTCCGCACAACCATCACACTGGGCAGCACAACCGTCGTGACTATCACGCCAGAGCCTGTGCCTACAAGCTCGTCTGCTGACATAGAGGACTCCAGGGATAAACAAGACAACCAAGAGCGCTCCGGACGTGATTATACAGGGGCAATTGTAGGAGGTGCGGTCGGCGGCGCAGCCGTTCTTGCCATTTCCGCCCTGGCCGGCATACTCTTTTGTCGGAGGAAAAAGACGAAGGAACGTGATGCCAGAGGAAACCACCAAGCAGCCACCGCTGTTGATTGGGGTAGCCGGCTCCAAAGCCACTACCCGGAAACAACATCATATCTAGGGTCGAGCTATCCGACATCACCTGGCGCGGCGACCGGCACCGTCTCTGCTTTTTCCGCACCCCATTCTCCGGGGGCGGAGGAGTCCAACAAGATGGCACCCTTGACGCCGGCGGGTCATCCGAACAACCAGCTTTCCGAGGTGGATGGCGGTGCCGGTAGTCAAATCCACGAGTTGCCAGCCAAATAAAGCCCAAGGTACATGGGACGACTATGACTTACTTGAGCAGATTACGATGTCAAGGGTGGGACATCATATTGCAAATAAAAAGAGGCCAAGGAGCATTAATTGAGATTCGCTGCATTTGAGCGGTGAAATGTGGGCATCGAAGTGTCTTGCTTCACGACAGCACAGCCTACCCAACGAGACATCGTGGCATTCTGTAAGAGAACGAGATCCACGGGTTTTGTTCCGCCAGGATGAGATAATCACCGGCAGCCATCACAGCCCTACTTACAAAACACAGGTGAATCCTCTGTGCCAAGCTTTCCTCTTCGGCTGCTCAACACGGTTGATCCTAAAGGGCTGCATTAAACAAAGGATCGCCAAAAAGTGCCCAAACATTGAAGTGTCGTGGAAGCTGCACCTCTGATTTACGCCCTCTAGCTCCATTTCTACAGCCTGGACACTTGCCCGCTTCTCTTTCTGCCTCCCGCTTTTGAAATTTGACCTATGGAATCCCACAAGTTCCTGATCCACCACACAAGAACATAAAGTTCCTCTCTCTCTTCACCTCGAAACCGCCGTGATGACCATCAGAGACATGTTGATGTTGTTATCGGCACTTGTGCTTGTGGGCGTATCCGTCCCGGCTACGACAGGTCCCGCGGGGCGGATATTGGGCAGGGCTGGAGCCCGATGCAGACAAAAGCCCCCGATATCTATGAGCTACGATGTGTGATTGGCTGGATGGCAAGAACATCTGGAAGAGGATCATCCTACCCGGTGACTGGAATATAGATTTCTTCTCTGCTGAACTATCTGAATTTGGTACCTTTGCGCCGGTCTTGTAGCCGCTGCCATTCCTTGTCCAGCAAACAATCGTATTTTCCTTCTTCCTTCTTCCCAGCGTGACAAGACCAGACAGGGCCTAACTCTCAGCAGTGTGATGAATTGCCCTGAGGTGCTCTTCGAAACACAGAAGTGAATAGGGAAGGCCGAAAAGTTTCAGCAGATCCAATAGACCGGTGTGCCATTCTTCTCATATTCGATGATTCTACATAACTCTAACCTCACTCGAAGACGATGTGCAGGATAGTCTTCCCTCAAGTCTCTATATCGCTTAGAAGATGTGACGGATCGTTCAAAGCTTTCGAAGAGACTCGCTCGCTACATCGAGATAATCTCTGAAGCTGGACCCCCGCGATATAGCCCATCAATTGGAAACCGAGAGTGGTGATGCAGCGAGATGCGGAAGAAGTGGCGGGTTGTCTTTCTCCGATGCTCTGTCTCGTTCAGTACAAGGAGGCTCCAAGTCGGGCAGGCTTTAGCTCTCTTCATCCTCTGACTTTTCATCCTCCGTCTTTCCATCTTCTATCGACCCATCCTCTTTCCATTTTCTCTTTACATCTCTCCAATGTAAAATTTTCAATGGTGCATACATGTATTTGGCGCCGTGCTGCCCTTGTGCCACCCCTACATACTGAGGCCTATATCCACCCTTACCATCTGGTACTTCAACCATGGTTTTGGGTTTACTCTGCAAACAATAGGAGTTAATGTAAAAAAAATTTGTTAATCAGATATTCAGCACTAAGACTTACGGGCCGAAGATAGTAAAGAATTTCAAAACTCATGAAATAATCGCCCGGCTTTTTGTCGTGCGGAATGATTATGTTGCCAATCCATACGTTGCCTCGTTCGTTACGATAAACATCGCCGTCTCCACTAACCAAAGAAACCTCCTTTATAACCGTGCCGACGCCGATGTTGCCAGGTTTATCTTGTGGATTGAGCGTAGGTATCAGGCCAACGTTGACGTGATATTCTTCGTAAAAGATCACTCCTTCGGACAATGTAGGTGCTGATACAAGTGACGCTCCCATCTGACTCCCGGGTATGACCTTGGATGATATTATAACGTGAGTAGTCACCGCGGCGCCATTGGCGGCGAAAAACAGGAGGACGGAACAAATCAGCATTTTTTTTTTTTTTGCATTGATGAGCTTGATAAATCAAAGTTGTATAGCTGATTCATATAATGCCGGGTCAACTGCAAAGCAAAGAGTGAGAGGAGAAAGAAAGGAGAGTATTATATATTTACCTAGGAGTGTTCAAATAGTGGAATAAGGAGCCGGTAACGCCCGTTTGGGCTGTTGTTTACACTGGCATCACTTTAATAGACCGAAGTGCAATGATAAAAACTTACCCATTTAACTTAATTATTGTGCCAATCTCCTGTTGTCCAGACTGCCTTGATTCCTTCTGTACTTGATCGATCACGGGGCCGATGCCGCTGGTCTTCCAACCATGCAAAACGCGAGGAGGTCTTTTCATCACCGGCCAGCCGGGTATTGGTTTTCTTAGAGCCCAGGGCAGTTTGTTTCTTCAGGTATGAGCCAAATTCCTGATCGAAACGGTTCGTGGAATCTGGTGGACCGCCCAAAGCAACCTCGGGCGCCAAAACGCACACAATATATCGATTGCCCTTTGCCATACCTCACAACCGGGTCGAAAATGTTCGCGCATTTTTGCTATACAAAACCCAGCCAAACCCACTTCTTTCGATTCGCTACGACTTTAGGAATTGAAGTCGTCAATGCAAGCAAGTCCTTGTATAGACTTAAAAACATTTAAAACAAATTTTTCCGGTCATTATCTTGAAAAATTATTTAGTTTTGTAGAGGTATTTGGACTTGTGTAAAACCTGACCGGTCTTTTTGAAGTATTTTATATCCGTCATAACTACCGCACTTGAACAATCTTTGTTCAAGTAAAATGCATAGCGTACTTGGCCAAGTATGCATCCTTGGAGACACGAGCTGCTAGATATAAAAGGATTCGATTCGAATAGTTGGTGTAGTTTGGAAATGGTAAGTTTAGCATGTAAAAACATCAAAAGCTCGTTGGTTTTGTCCGTTGATTGTAGCCGGTAAGCTTCATAAGAGCGGCAACGCTCCGGGCAGCGAGCGTGCTGAGTGAACCTACAACACTGAATGATGTCCGAGAACGAGCATTGTCCTGGATCTTGTTGATGTTTCGGCCTCGACCAGAACCCTGGAGCTTCAAGATGCTGACCTCTTTTCGGAATTCCGCCGATTGTATCGACTGCGCGGAAACCAGGTCTCTTGCTCTCAATGCCAATGATCTGTATCGCAGCAACCTATTGAGCCAAAGTAGCGTCTGCCTTGTACACCCGACCAAAGCTGCCCTTGCCGACAAGTTCTCCTAGGTGTGTTCATCATTGCCGTAGGGCTCACATCGTTGTGCTTTCGTCGTGGCGAGAATCGAACTGGTCACCCGTATCACTCATAGCAAGGAATTGTTGGGGCAAATCGCCCTGCCACAATCGTAGCGCTGAGCTGAATTCAAATCGGCACCGCCTGGTATCGGCCGTGCCTTTGTTCATTGTGCTATCGTTAAATGTTTTCTTTGTCCCAACCCCAAATTGCAGAACCGATGCATATCCGATACGAACGACGTGAACCACAGCCCAAGTTGCGCCCAATTGACAACAGAGGCCAGCATTTTCCAGCCCAAAACGAGACGAATATATCCCACCGAACACCAAAAAAGCACTCCCCGCTGCTTTTTGCAAACCCCCATGTGTCGTCAACGACGACTTCAGCGGTAGCGCCACAGGGACAGGGTGTTGTGCCTCTTCCACGTCTTCCTGCGGCCAGCGGTCGTCTTGTTGTAGCGGTGGCCCTTGTTGAGACCACGCGACTTCTTGCCGGTGGCGGTGAGGCCGCGGCACTCGCGGTGCTTGTGGACGGGGTTGACGATCCAGTTGATCCTGGGGTCACGGCGGATGGCCTTGTGCTGGGGGTCGACGAGGATGACCTCGTAGTACTTGTAGGTGGAGTCCTGGTTGATCCAGTACGAGTTGAGGACGCGCAAGTTGGCGCAGCGGCGGCCGACACGCTCCTCAGCTGTAGCCTTGAGCGAGCGCTGGTACTTGAGCTGGTTCACACCCTGGTTGGTGGGCTTGCCTGGAGCGAGTGGAAAACGTCAAGCGGTCAGCAAATTGTTCAGCGACCAACACACCGCCGGATCTTCAGCCGGCCCTTGTTAGCTTTTTGCGCAACACGAGACGTACCATAGGTGGCGCCCTTGGGCACAGGTCGCTTGCGGCCACCGCGGCGGACGCGCACGCGGTAGATGACATAGCCCTGCTTGGCCTTGTAACCGAGGCGGCGGGCCTTGTCGGGGCGGGACGGGCGCGAGGCGCGGTGGATGACTTTGAGTTGGCGAAGCTATAGTTTGGAAGCGAAATACACTCTCAGCAAATGTTCAACGAGTGTAGATCAAGGACGGGCTTCCAGTCTCGCTTTGCCCATAATCCGAAGACGAAGGGACAAGACGAGATCTGGGGAGCCTCGGCCACTGGCGAAAAACCATGCTTTGTATTGTTCGGGGTTCGAGTCCGGATCGGGTTGGCTAACGTACTTCCCAGCAGCGCACACGCAGAAGGAAGCGGAGGATATCCGACTGCTTCTTCTTCTGAAGCTCCTCGACGTACTTAAGGGCACCCATCTTGTCTGGACACTCCCGCACGCGTAGATGGTTAGTTGCTGTTTCTGTAACAATTCAAGACCAGTGAAAAAAGTATCCCAATTGGAATCTGTGAAGACGGTCAAGGCTTTGGGCCCAAAGAGAAAAACATACCGGTTTGGTCGAGGCCGAATGTCGTCCACTTGGTCGATTTCGGTTTTTTTTTTGAGGTTGATGTCGCCAAAATTCGAACGTCCTTCTGGCCGGGAGAGATTTGTGTGGGTAGAAACCAGTAGGGCAGGCTCGACTTCGGGCTAGTCCTCATTGGGATTAGCGCCCCACCTCCCCCACCATGTAGGCTATCTTCTGGCCGTGCTGACTAAGAACAAAAGCAACAAGATTTTGTCGGCCATCCAAAACAGATATGAGTACGCAGCCTCTGACAGAGTACCTCACAGGCCCTCTAGTCTAGGTTAATGAGCTTGGCGAATCATGGAAGACGATGTTCATGATGCTGGTGGACCCTCAAGCTTTGTTTTGCTGATTTGGAATCCAACGAGTCCTCGTGTACATCCAGACAGTTTGGTCATGAATGGCGTGTGAACGCACACAAAACTACCGACAGATTCCTCTAGATCCTCAACAACGACAAGACATCATCGATTCTGATCCATTTGCTCGTGCCAGCATTAGCGAGGTGGCGTAATGCTGCACCCGCCCTCCTCTTGCACCGGTGCCAGCATCTTCAGGCCCTTGACCTGGGCCCTCGCCCGCCTGCCCCAAGTCCCGTTCGTCGCAGCCAACGAGGCACTCGCCTCGAAAGCGTCGAGCGCAAGCCTCCCATCCTCGTCGACCTCGTTCATTCCCGGCGTGTGCGGCTGAGTGCCTGTAATGACGCACCCGAGAAGGTGCGTACTGTACCGGTGTCCGAACCTGACGACCCTTTCCAGGCTCGCAGCATCCTGCCGCCATGCCTCCAGCCTGGCTTCTTCAATGAGCGGGCGACGACCTTCCTTCAGGCGTCCGGAATACTTCTCCGTGCTCGCCAAGGCCTTGTCACAGGCGTCGAATAGAGCGCGGCCCGTCTTGAAAAGATTGGGCGGTTGATTGCCACCCACGGCCGAGCTTTGTATCTGACGGATCGTGCTGATCATGTTGGCTGGCTTTTCTGTGTTTTTGGAGCGTCTAGTAAGGGTTTGGAGTGTTAGTCCATCCACGGTACGGTGGCTTGGGAAAATGCCTGTAGACACGATCCCAGGGATCTAACGTACTGTTCCTGTGCAAACGACTTGAGCGCCTCCAGGGCCTTCTTTCGCGCCGAATCGATATCGCGAACCAGCTCTTGAGTGGCGCTGGCCTGCGTGAAGTCGAAGTGGCCATCCTCGGCATCCGAACCGCCATCCTCGTCGGAGCCGCCTTGGTCTTGGCTCCTTCTGCGCCTCGGGACAGGCTTGCGGCTTTTGGCGGCTGGCTCAAAATTGCTCTCCTCGTCACCGCTGGCTGTGGGAATTGTTAGATCCTACAAACCGAGCGGATGGGCTATAGATGCTAGGAGGGCTGCTTAAGACGGATACTAACTCACCAGAATTACCGCGCCTCTTTCTCGAGGTCATGATGGGTAGGTTTGCCGCCTTGAAACTGGTTGGCTTCCAGTGGAAGCTTTGGTTGATTCGCAAAAAGCACCTGTGCAGCTGGCGAGGATTTGTATGTGCTGCCGGACGGACGGAAGTAGGGCGATAAACCGAACCAAGCAACACAATTTTCTTTCAAGTACATTGTTTTGGGGACAGTCGGTCACCAGGAGGGGCTTGCTGAGTTAGAGCCAGAGGGAAGTCCATCGTAGCAGCTGGGGACATTTCGAAGGGAAGGCGTGACCAGGCCGTCGCGTGCCATAGAGTGCAACAGCGAAAATGCCGTCGAGATGCAAAGGAAGGCACATACGCAGATCGGTGGTGTCCATACCAAGATGAATCTAGGGGCTCAAAAACATCAATATTCTGATACCTTCAATAAGAGGAATCCATGCCGAGTGATAATAGGTTACCTATCGTGTTTGTAAATTGAAATGTGTCCATGCTGAAAATGAAGGAAGTATCGCAGCGTGGCCTTTCGTAATGCTGACATTGTCGGGTGTACTCTGAGAACCTGGATATGACGCGAATATTTCCTTGAAAAAATACAGACGCCTTAAATTGAAAAGACACTACGCCATTTGAAACGATAATCTTTCTAGAGGAAAAAAAGAAGAGAAAAATAAAATAAAAATAAACAAAGCCACGCTTAGCGGCTGGGGAATATTGAATCAGACCCTCATTGTCCATATCATCCCTCATGCTCTCGAATCTTTGACGTCCAGAAACATCCACCTGTCTTGCTAACCCGAACTACTTGGCTAGCCAGGGGAATTTCTTCCTGCTCGGCTCGCCGCCCATGCCCGATGAAGGCTCCACATGTATACTGCGTTGGTAAATTTCCTACAGCGACAAGGCCCATGTCAGTTCGTCGTCTTGTTGGAAATCGTATGTGCCGGCCTCTTCTGGCTGGGCCACAACCCGTCGAGTCTTGCTTACCTCTTCGTCCGTCGGCATCTTGCCATCAAGAATCAGCTCCCTGGCCCCTTCGTCCTTTCTCAGGTTGGCATAAGGCGTGCCCTGGCTCCTCATAATAGGCAGAAGCACCTCACTTAGGATCTCGAATTTCTTCCAGTTGATTCTATCCCCCTGCGGCCCGACAAAGGTCCTGCTCCCTTCCTCGGCGGATACCAGGTCGCGCCGGTGCAGTGGCATAAAGGGTATCCTGGGCAGCGGCGAGTTCTCCCATGCAAGCCGGTATGCGAAGTGACTCTTCTGTGTGCCCATCAGCAACCCTAGCCTCGCGAACCGCCTCTGAACCTCGACGGAAACCATGGCCCGTGTTTGGGCAAGTCGGTGGATCGACGTCCCGTTGATGCCGGCCAGGACAGCCGCGAGTCCGTTGTAGTTGTTCAGCACCCGCAGCCTCAGCGCGATCAGCATGAACTTCTCGAGGCATGGTGCACGGTGCTTGGCCTTGTCTCGAATGAGAATCATGTTGGATACCCAGTGGGCGACGTGGTTGAAGTGACTGATCATGCGGTTCACGTTCTTGAGACTGCGGCACTTTTCCTTGGCCTCGGCTGACAGGCTCACATGGCGCACTAGGTCGCGGATTCGTATAGACGAGAACATGATCCAGTCGATACGTGTGATCTCATCGGCAATGTCGTCAGTGTCCTTGTCCAGGAAAATGTGGTAGCGGATCTTGTTTAAAGGCAAAGTCGCCGATGGCACCATGGTCGCCGCCTCGCGCTCGTAGTCCTCAAGTGTGTGGAATTGGAACTGCGCCACTGGCCTCCGAAGCGGCGCGCCGTCGTCTCCGGAGGCCCGAATTTGCGAATATATCGAGGACGATTCCCTGCTTTCTTCGAGTTGCAACGAGGTCATGCTGTCGTTGAGCGCATCGTCATCTCTTCGGTTGTCACGCCGCGCCATGGCGTCCTGGCCGTGGTAAGAATTCCTGTCCGGCTCGTCCGACTTGGCCCAGCCGGTATCGTCGTCCTCCACTATGTGGTGTTCCAAGTATTCTCGTATTTGCTGGGCCGATGGCGTTAGTATCGGATCCTTGGCAAGCTGGCGAACCAAATCCTCCAGCCTCCTCCTCGTTGCCGACCGGGCGAAATCGCCCGGGTAGAGCGAGACCCATTTCGCAATCACTTCAATGATTCGCAGTTCCGTCGGTATCACTGCCAGGTCGGGAACGCTCTTTTCCTTCATGACGGGCTCGAGCCGCGCCAGGATGGCGGACAACAGCTGACTGGGCGACGCGAATTTGCGGTACAGACAGAGGAAAATATCGGCAAAGTTGTTGTCGGCGCGCGCCATGCGCGGAGCCAGCAGCCTGTCGACGAGTTCATCGAACCCTACGCCAACCATTTTGGCCGGCTTTTCCGCAAAACTCTCATCGCCACGCTGGAGGATTGGAATGTCGTCCGAGTTCCGGTACGACTCGACGTCCGACTCCTCCACGTCCAGAAACGTGTCGGGCCCACCGTCCAGTCGCACCCCGCCGTGGGTCCGGAGCATGCTGGAAACGCTGAGGCCGCCGTCGTCTGCTCCTGCGTCGGGACGACCGCTGCTTGGATGGTCGATCCGCGGGGGCGGCCGCGATTGTCGGTAGGGATAGCCGCCGTCGCTTCCGGGAGGTGGTGCGCCCCGCAAGAGTGACAGATCGGAGCTTGCGCGACCGTGTTTGCCGTGCTGACTGAGGGGCCGCCCGTTGATGTCTGGTGGTGCGTCAAGATGGCCTGCAGTAGATGCAGCGCGTCTCCTCAATAATGCTGCCTCGTTCTTGTTGTTTTCGGCGCCTGACAGTCGAATTGATTACGCATGTTAGCAGGAGTGGCGAATGTCATGTGCTCACTCCCAAGCCCCCTGTTCTTGGAGGGAGGGGGG
>JASAOQ010000002.1:0-35340 GCA_031306065.1 Pseudopyricularia cyperi | reverse complement strand
ATGCATATCCACGCTGCATTTGAAGCCACCAGATTCAGTCAGCTTCTAGAATCGAGCCATGATTTATGGTCCTGCGGGAAATCACCTTTTGAAATAAAGAACCATTAGGGTATCTGGGTGCTACCTCCTAAGAAAGCATCAAAAAGTCGGAAGAAAAAAAAGTACAAACTTCTACCCATGTCATCAATCCCAATAGGCTATGGCTGGTTCTGTAAGCCCGCCATCCACGGCATTATCATAGGCTCCCCTCCTCTGTACGAGATGCATCCGCTGCCCACAGATGAAAATAATAACTCGCATGGATAATACTCCCCTCCTGCTGTCTGCCTAACAATGCTCCGCTACACCTTTCACCCCAAAAGTGCATTGAGTATTGCGGCGAGATAAACAATGAGCACCTACTCCGCTCGGGCTTGATTCACACATAAGCCCCAGCGAAAGCCTTTTGCAATCAGTACTGGCCACCGGCCTAGGGTAGACCACTTTCATATAATGGTGATATCCTGGACGTCGGCATTGGTAAAGTAGCCCCTGCTCCGCGGCACCGAAAAGACGCCGATGCGCTCCAGACACAGGCCCGGGCCGGAGTAGTACGACATGTCGGGGGCGAAATGACTGCCGGCCAGCATGGCACTCTTGACAAACGCGGCCGCTCGAGCCACGGCTGCCTTGGTCACGGGTCCCGTCCGAAGGACCAGGCCCACGTCGAGGTCCCACGAGGGAGTCACGTTGCCCTCGCTGTCCAACACGTGGCCGTCCATCTGGTTCTCGTCCTTGTGTGCGACGTTGGCACAGCGGACGCCCCCAATACGGAGGAAGTAGGCATAGATGGGCGACGAGCCCATGGGCGAGGCCTGCTGCGCCGCCCACTTGTCGCAGTCCCACATGAAGACGGCGCGTGGCGTCTGCCCTTTCTCGCACTGCAGGAAGAGACGTTCGACCTCGGAAGACGGCTGAAACCCTGAAGACTGAGACCGGGATTTGTGCACCGCAGTTATCGCCATCACCGGTCTATGGACCGTAATATTAGCCGCCATTGGAGGATCGGGTGTCAACGGGCCATCGATCCATCCCCATTCTGGAGCAGCAAGAGGTGGGGGAAGTGGAGGAAGGATATGGTGCGCTGGGGGGAATCTCTGCGCAGGCGGTGGCGGCACAAAGTAGTCCAGTAACGGCTGGTTCGCCGGTACAAAACTGTGACCTGTGTGCTTCCGGAATTTGGGGCTGATCTTGCCCAGTATCAGACGGCCCCGCGCCATCAAATGCCAGAAGCGAGCACTGAGTTTGGGAAACTCATACACGCCGTCTATCGAGCTGCGGTACGACACGTCTTTGATCTGGAATGAAGAATCGACATGGACATGGCGCTGAGGCATCTCGACCGTGTCGACCCCTTTCGAAACCATAGAAACCCATGACCAGGATGGTTGAAAGGAAGAATCGCTCTTGAAGCTCTCACTACGATCACTGTCAGATTTGGTGACCATCCAAAGCAACTTTGAAGCGAGATCCTCCTTGTTCGCTGCCATCACCCCGGCGAAGCTTTCCAACCGGAGCTGGGACTCGAACCAAGGCAGTACTCCAGCCAATGCATGAAGCCTTCGCGTATCGTCGGGCATCTGGAGGTGTGGGTATTGTCCCATAAACATCCTCCAAACAAACTCAGGTGGCGGCCCATGCACAATTTGCGGCACCCTCGAGTAGGCAACCTCGTTGGGACTGCCCCGGAATTTGTGATGGATAGGAGAAGGGGTGCATTCGCAGCATTTCCAAAACCGACATTGGAAAACCATCTCCGAGGCGTGAAAATGTACCGTTCTCCTAGCCATCATCTGCTGTACGAAGCCCCACGCCGACAGCAAGTTCGGTGCCAGAACGAGATCCTGCCGAGTGCGGCTGCGCTTGAGAGATCTGGATGTAGTTGGGTGGTGCGTGTTGGAGCAACCCGGGCCCAGCCCAAAGCTATCATGGCTCAAACAGTGAGTCCGCCTCATGTAAACCGAGAACTTCCGCTTTTTGTGAGACAAAACGATCTCATGAGTCTTCATGTCCAGCTCTGCTCGATGTAACACTGATTCTGATCGTGTGTCGTCCTTGTTCGGATTGAAGTCCTTATCCTCTGGTTCTGAGAGTTTGCGAGGCCCTAAGAACGAAGCACCAATATCTTTGATTCTGGTGGGTGCGATGTTGAGGGCAGCATTCATGTAGATTTCTTGCAAGTGTTCGATATGCCACTATATGTGTAAGTGTCAGTCTTCATTGCTCGTCCCACGCAGCCTCATCTCTTGCCGGGCGTCCCAAAAAGGAACCCGGCGAACGAAAGCGGTACGTACGCAATAGTCTGACTCGTCATCCTGAAGTATGCAAAGGTCATCAATCCAGAGATATTTGATCCCCTGTTCAGAAGCAACAGCCACCCCATCTTTCACGGCCGCAGGGAGATCGACCCAGCGGATTTCTTTGGTGTAAAGCTTGTGGGTTTTCCAAGTCAAGTACAGCCGCCCCGATGTCGACGTCGACGGCGGAAGACCGATATTGGGGCCAGCCTCGTGGCAAGGCTTGGTCAAGATCGCATAGTCTCCCATGCTGACATCAAACCCATCCAAGACCCTTAATCGAGACCTTGGGTTTCCGCGCAGGTCCAGCACCCGCCGGGGAACGAAGGAACCGTCGGTGCGCCATTCTTGGCAACCGGGATGGTTTTCCCGGCACTGCTGCAGCCAGTGCTGGATCACACGAGTCCGCCGGTGGGTGTTTGGCTTGGTCGTTATTATTCTGCCGGGTCCAAAGCAGGGCAGAAGTGGTGATTTGACCAAAGAAACTGTATGTGGTTGTGTGGTTGTGAGGCGTATCAACATGGTTAGCCAGATCCGTCGATTCGATCATCACCCACCTCCACAGCCTAGGGATGTTGAATCAACCGCCAAAGGGTACACATGGCGGACTAACCGTCCCTCTCGTCTATGAACAGCTCGAAACAGAGTCGCATCTGAAAACGCGGGCGTCTTTTGTGCAGCAGCGCTGGAGGCTGCAGGGGGTCACGTGGCTTGCTGACCACTACGTCGGCGCGCACCTCGAGCGGGCGGGTCGGTCGCCACTTGATGCTCACATTGCAGCCCGGCATAAGGGTGCGCAGGAACTCGTTCATCGGCTGGCCATCGCGGCAGTGTTCCGTGAGGATCTCGATGCTGCGGAAGACGGCATAGCAGATTTGGCAGCCGCTGCCCTTGCCCTTGAGCAGCGCCGAATAGAGGAAGATCGCCTCGTTTACCAGATCAGGGTCGAGCTGGTCCGGCTTCTTGAAGAGCTGCTGGAGCCTGGCGCAAGCCGGACACTTCATTTTTTTATGTAGGGGTTGCAATCCATCGGTTCTGAGGAACTGAATCACAAAAGAATTGAAGTGGCTGCATTTGATCCGGCTTAGTCCTACATATGGTGAACTGCTGAGCACGGCTGCGTCGTTTGAGCTTTGCACCCTTTTCACTCCGAATCACGTGTTTGGCGAATGAGATATGTACAAAGTAGAGCTTATGTAATGAGGCGCTTTTCCTCAGCATGCTTTACGAAAGTTGCTTCTCATATTTGCAACCCAAGTATACACTGATCTACTCTTCAAAAGCTTTTAGGGAACGTAGCCAAGGTTTTTACACATATTTCTATGGTCGGTGCTCAGGAAAAAAAAAAGAAAGAAAAAAAGACAGAAAAGCCACCACTACACTTTGTGCTCCACAGCAAGTCTCTAATCTGGCACGCAATTACTGCGTCTCCCTCACCACCTTGTCCACGGCCTTGGCAAAGTAGTCAACGTTGCGAGAGTTGAGCCCCGCCATGCTGATACGACCGTTCTTGGTCATGTACACGTGGAAGTCGTTCCGAATCTTTAGGACCTGAGCCTCGGTCAGGCCGGTGAAGCTGAACATGCCGATCTGGTCGGTGATATGATTCCATGTGCCGGGGGTGCCCAGCGCCTCGAGCTTCGCCCGCAGCTCCTTGCGCATGGTGATGATGCGGCCCGACATGGTCTTCAGGTTCTCCTTCCACTCAGCCATGAGCGCTGGGTCGTTTAAAACGATGCTGGCGACGCGAGCGCCGTAGATTGGCGGGTTCGAGATCTCAGACCGCTGTAGAATGGCGAGCTGCGAGGCGACCCTCTTAGTCGTCTCGGCAGCCTGCGCGTCGGGTGCCGAAACGTAGTGGAAGCAACCGGCGCGCTCACCGTACAGGCCAAAGTTCTTTGCAAAGGACTGGGCAACGACGAGTTCGAAGCCCTGCTCGACGAAGTAGCGTACGGCCCAGGCATCGCGCGCCAGGTCACCAGACGCGAAGCCCTGGTAGGCGCAGTCGAAGAAGGGGAAGTGCTTCTTGGCCTTCATTATCTCGGCGATCTCACGCCATTGGTCCTGCTGGGGGTCGACGCCAGTAGGGTTGTGTGCGCATACGTGAAGCAGGATGATGGAGTGGTCGTCGGCTTTTTGCAACGCCGCCTTCATGCCCTCGAAGTCGAGCCCTTTGGTGGCCTTGTCAAAGTATGGATACGTCGTGGTCGGAACCAGGACGTTGGAGAAGATCTGGTTGTGGTTCGCCCAGGTGGGGTTGGACAGGTGGACGACCGAATTGGTGTAGACCTTGCGGTAGAACTTCTGGAGGAAGGCGGCTCCGAGATGGAGGGCACCAGTGCCCGAGATGGTCTGTACCGATGTGAGGCGATCCTTGGCGGGGGTATCGGCGCCGAACATCAGCTCGCCGGCCTTGCTGGTGAACGAGGCCAGACCGGCGATCGGGAGGTATTCATGGTTTGCATTGGGATCGTTGCGGATGATCTCGTCGGCCTAGGTGCATCAATGAGTGTTAGCGAGATGGGTGTCCAACTTGGGCGTGACTGTAGATTGTCCCGATAGGGCTCGCCAAAATCTGAAGCACGGAGAGAAACAGGCAACGGATGAATTGATTACCTTCTTCACCACAGGGAGAACCCACGGCTTTGCGTTGTCGTCACGGTAAGCACCAATTCCCTAAACGAAAAGGCAATGAATGCGTGCGTTGTTGTTAGCGACAATTGCTGCTATTCTGCGCCGGGGGCTCGGCGGCAACGGGAAAGCTCAAAATGGGGGTTACCCCACCAAGTCGACCTTGTCGGGGCTCTGATCGGCCCTGTAGGCCGCCATCAGCCCAAAGAGAGGGTCCTCCGGGGCCTGGGGGACGACATCGGCCGTGAAGATTGAGCTGGAGGCTGGCATTATGTGGTTTGCGATATTTCGTATTCTGGAGGCAGCCGTGGTTTGTGATGAGGTGGAGGATGAGGAGGAGGAGGAGGAGGAGGAGCCGCCGGGTGCTTTGGTCGACATTTTAGGGGCAGTCGTCGATCGTGCTTTGTTTGGTTGGCAGCTAGAGTAAATAAGGGTGCTTGCTGTAATGTATGTACGTTGGGCGTGCGGGCAGCAGTAGCAGCAATGTCTCTGAGCTCAACACCCCAGATATCAAAAGCGCGCACAAATCAACGGGCTCTAAATGTCAGCCTATATCCGCCGGAACAAGGGACTGTCTCCTTCGGGTGATATCCGATGTGTCATAGAATGGGTCGATGCAAAAACTTGTTGTTTCAAGAACATGGTTGGTTTTTTCTTGGTAAAATTGAGGCTGATGCAGACGGTTTTATTTTGCCAGTAACCTCGACGGAAGCATTCGCCTGCCAGTTAGACTAGTTAGCCTATGCTAGACTCTACAAATGTAATACTCGATAGAAGCCTTCCTGCCGACCATGTATTAGTTTGCATGTGAAGATTGCTATAAACGCAGCGTGACCGCTGTCCGTAGGTAGGTACCTTCCTACCTTAGGTATTAGGCAGCTTCCCTACTCGGGGTCTCGTTCCCGAAGCCCGAGGCATTTCAAGGCCCGCCGCTCTCTGGAGTATTATAGGATCCCCCGCATGCAGCGGATATGATGATATTCCACCCAAGCAAGTATTGAGTTGTTCCTTGCGTCAGAGAATCAATCCACTTCATGCTCAAGCTGTCTTATATGCCTTGGTCATAAATAACATTGACCCCTTTGATTGATCTGTGGCATGCCCTTTGGACTTGGCTGCAAGGGCTGGTCGAGCTAATTGTTTTGGAGTCGTTTGTTCGACGGAGGAAAGTCCAAATTGGTCATGGGTCATTACGACTCGGTCAAAACTTTTTAGTTGCGGTCTGCTGAACATTCATCATCACGAGATATTAACTCTGCGGTTTTCCCGCTCCATGTCCCATTCTTGTGGTCCCAGGTTTTATCCAGAGGCACCAGCCGCTCAACTAGCCCGTCACGGCTGTTGAGTTATAAGCGCTCAGGCAGGCAGGCTCAAGCGTATCAAAATGATGCCACATGCAACAAGGGGCACCTCTCTCTGGGCAACTCTATCCGTTGAAATTCGCTATATCACCAGGTCCCACACTATAAGAAACGCGCAGAGTCCACTGGCCGCAAAGAAGGTATACTTTGCCGCACTAGCTCTCTGCGTCGCTTCTTTGAGTTGTTTATTACCACCGCCCACATTTTCCTCGGTATTCATAGAGTCTGCAACAAGCTGCTCGATGCCCGCTGACTGCGTCGCCAGATTGTTGACAAGGAGGGTCTGTAGTTCAGATATTTCGAGAAGAGATTTCTCTGCTGACCTGTAATTGCGAAATGCACGTTAGCAAGCGGGACTACACATATATAAGGTTTGTGACTGCCTTGTTCGCTCTCGCCCACGTACATAACTTTCTCAAGTGTGCTCTCGTAGTACTTCATCATGTCCTGGCTTCCTTTTTCGAACATTTGCACCTCGTCCTCGGTGAGGTCTGGTGGGTTAGGTCTTCGTCTTTTTTCCTCGTCTTGCAGCGGTATTGGCGATGCTCCAGAGAAAACGGGGTCATCCAGGCCACGGGTTGCGTGAGGTGCCCCAGAGCTATACGGGGCGGCGGCTGCTCCAAACGGCATCGGTCCAGACCTCGCCTTTGCCAAAACGCTCCGGCTCTTTTCCACCTCTCGCTTCAGCCGGACCTCCATCATCGACTGCTGCGTTTCGACGCACCGCTGAAGCCTCTGCCGGAGGAACAGCAGCACGCCATCCCGGTGGCCAGCCATTTGCGCCTCCTTAGCCTCGGCCTGCTCGTGTTCCTTTCCCCTTTTGCCGCCCACCAGACCACCCGCCCCGCCCTTACCACCCGACGCCCAGGAACCGAGCATGCCGAGGCCGCTTGTGTGCTTTTTGCGAATCAGGGCGAGTTCTGTCTCGTGTCGAAGCTGTTCAGCGTCGGCGAGGGTGCGGATGGATGCGTTCAGCTCGCGCAGCATCTTCTTGGCGTTGGCGTCGATCTCCTCGCGCTCGCGGTCGGTCAGCGCCTTCTGCTGCGGCTTCAGCTTGCTATATGGGTGCGTCTTTCGCGACGGCGCCGTCGAGAGGTAGGCTTGTCGGACATCCTTTAGTTGGGTATGGAGAAGAGCAATATGCGAGTTCTATCAATATCATTAGCCTTGGGAGGCCATTCAGCAGTTACTGTTGCAGTTTTGTCGTAATCTTACAATCCGACAGGCCTCCTTCAGGAACTCGTCGAGCTCTTGCAAGCTAAAGTTGTTTTTCGTAGCAGACGCCTTGCGCTCTTGGAGCAGCCCGTCGAATGTTGGAGTTAAATTCGCCATCACAGGTGCTCATGTGCCGTTGGCTGAAAGACCCAAAGCAGACAATGATGATTGCTACGGGTGCGATGACGAAGCGGCTAAACGGCGCCCCTCCACTACAGAAGCGCATCGTGGTATCGAGCTTGGTGTTTGATAGATTGTGGCTTGACATTGTAGAAGTGTGGCTTGGAATTTTCTTGGACATGAGGCTGAAAATAGACACAGGTACAGAACCACAATTACTGAGTCGGGCCGGTATCCCCTATTCCCAAACAAACTTTGATCCCTGACCCATATCTATTTGCAAACTCAAGGTAATCAATTAACCGTTATCATTCCACTGACGTAGTAAACTCTTCCAACATCTACTCTTGGTTCGGCCGGTCAACACCCGCTCGAGACTCGGTAGCAAACACCTTACCCAGACGGGACGACTATCTGGGTTTGTGCACGCCAAATACCGGTCTGCTTTCGTCTTTTGTCTGGATGATGGCCTCACTGCTTCTACATATATTACCAAAGGACAAACTCACAGCTACTGTAAGTCTGTAACTCTGTACAGCCGGTGAACCGACCCGCCGATAATATCGCCCCTGACCATCCCCTACTAAAAGGAACTGTTGAAAACGATAATTATGTTGATATCACTGTCAATCTCGCAGTCTTCCTTGTTGGGTAAAGGTTAAGACATTGCTTCCATCGGCATCGCGCAAGGGAAACCCTCAGTTCATCGGAGTATGACCCGTCGGCAACGATCCGGTGCATCGGCGGCGGCCTTGGTCCATTTTTTTTGCTCTGGCCGGTCGCCTTCAAGGTTGCCACCGCTTGGCAGTCCGGTTTAGTGCTCGGTGTTCTAGGCATGATTTCGTATCTTGCTACCTAGGTAATATGCAGAAAGTCTTTTTTAGAGACGGCGAGTAAGAAGGTGCTCCCTATCCCAGAGGTCGCAGTTAGACCTAGGCCGGTAGGTGCCTGGTGGTCGCTGCCATGCACTTTTAAAAGCAAAACGTCTGTGAGGCAATCCTCGGAAATTCAGTTTACTCCCTCACTATGTGCTCCCTCGCTGTCATTTGTCATTGATACAGTTTCGGACGAGACTCCCTTGACTTCACACAAATATCCAATATCTTCCTACCAGCCCTTCTCGTCCATCAAGTATGACATATAATGATCTGAGCCCCGCCCCCGGGCCCAAGACGCCGCCTGGCCTCGGAGCTGAAGCCGCCAAGACCCTCCCGGCCGGCTCTACTAGCTCTAGTGGGCCAGGCGGCGTCGTGAACAAGTCGGGGGTGTCTACTCCAGATCAGATCGAGCCTCTTCAGTCTGACGACAAGCCCTTTCAGGACCTTGAGGTCCTCCATCGGGTATCGAGTGATCCTCCCTACAGCACCTTCAGCATAGGAAAGAAAAGATGGATCATCACCATGGTCTCCCTCTCGAGCTTCATATCCCCAATGACACAGAGCATTTACTTTCCAGCAATCGACCCCATTGCGGAAGATATGGGCGTCTCGATCGGGCTCATCAACCTTACCATCACAACTTACATGGTCATGCAGGGCATAGCACCAACCATCTTTGGGGACCTGGGTGATATGGCTGGCAGGAGACCCGCATTTATCATCGCCTTCAGCATTTACATTGCTGCCAACATCGGCCTCGCTTTACAAAAAAACTACCCTGCTCTCCTGGCGCTTCGATGTCTCCAAAGTGCAGGTAGCAGTGGCACCATAGCACTGGGCTACGCTGTTGTGGCCGATCTGGCTGTGAGTGCCGAAAGGGGCAAATACATGGGATTCGTGGGTGCCGGAACCCAAGTAGGTCCATCCCTGGGTCCTGTTCTGGGAGGTCTAATTTCCCAGTACCTTGGATGGCGAGCCATTTTTTGGTTTTGTGCCATCACCGCTTTCGTCTGGATGGTTCCCTATGTCTTGGCGGTGCCGGAGACGTCACGCAAAGTGGTTGGCAACGGGTCTGTTCCTCCTCGAGGCTGGAACAGGACTTTTCTCGACTGCATTCATGCTTGGAGGCACCCAACGACGCTACCAGACGAAACCCGCAAGCGAAAGTTTTACTTGCCGAACCCGTTCAAAGCGCTAGCCGTCATCTTCGAGAAGGAGCTTGGGCTTATATTGGTATACAACTCAACCGTGTATCTAATGTTCAACATGATCATCTCGTCCATGTCGCCACAACTAAAGAAGCGCTTCGAGCTCAGCCAACTACAGATCGGTCTCTGTTATCTGCCTTATGGTGTTGGTTGTTTCATGGCGGCTCTATGCCAGGGGTATATACTCGACTGGAACTACAGGCGACACGCCCGACGGATCGGTATGAAGATCGACATGAAGCACGGCGACGACCTCTCGGCGTTTCCTATTGAGAAGGTCAGGGTCCAGCCCATTGCCCCAGTCCTCGTCGTAGGGATCTGCGCCACAACCGCCTACGGCTGGGTGATGCAAACGCAACAATGCCTGAGCCTGGTGCTGTTCTTGGCCTTCATGATCGGCCTCACCGTCAACGGGTCCTTCGCCATGATGAACACGCTGATCGTCGACGTTTACCCGGACGCGCCGGCGACGGCAGTGGCGGCCAACAATCTAGTGCGCTGCTCGATGGGGGCCATCGGAATGTCGGTCATCGATAGCATGATCCATAAGATGGGTATGGGTTGGTGCTACACTTTTTGGGCGTCGCTCGCCGTCGTCTTCTCGCCGATTTTGTGGGTTCTGGTGCAGTATGGCCCACGGTGGAGAGAAGAGCGTCGCCTACGGAGGGAGAAGCTGACGCAGCAGGAATCGGGGTCAAATGCTGAACAGAACGAAAAATAAGGTGGGTTACTGCGCGGCGCGCTGTGTTGATGTTGATCAAGTGACTGGCCCTGTACGCTCTGTGCAGGCCATTGGGCTTTACTTGGATGCTTGCTTGAACATGCCACCAACCCTTCTGGGATTGGTTCTTGTCTAAGCATTCTCTAAAAAAAGAATTGTAGACTAGATAGATGTTAGCCATAGTCTGGTAGTGTTAATGATCAGTGTGTCACGACATTGGAAGCGTTTTCATTTCGCACGTCGAGCAGCTGCAACCAGAGATGTGATATCGGCCTTTGCATGTTTGTAGCACATAGGTATAGATACCCCGCATTCGCCCAAGTCAAGATCTTTGTCCCCGGGTCATTTTAATTGAAGAAAAATACATGTACAACTTGACTATCAATCGCAGAAAGAAACCACAAGAACCTTTCATCGTAATCATCCGAGCACTTTGCCCCCCAAAGGTCAGGGTGGCGAAACCGCAACGAAAGAAATCCAACATGACAACAGCAGTCGCAGCCGCGGCAACGGCAACGGCCCGCTACAAGCTCGTCTTCTTCGCGCCGCCCGCGGCGCTGGCGCAGTGCAAAAACGCCGTGTTCGCCGCGGGGGCCGGCCGCTTCCCGGGCCCGGGGAACTACACCGAGTGCTGCTGGACCGCTTTGGGTACGGGGCAGTTCCGGCCCGGCGACGCGGCGAACCCAAACATCGGCAGCGTCGGCAGGCTGGAGCAGATCGAGGAGGCGAGGGTCGAGGTCCTTTGCGTGGGCGAGGGGGTGGCTAGGAAGGCTGTGGAGGAGCTCAAGAGGTAGGTTCCGGTCATCGTCGTCTTGTGAAACCAGGTAGCTGATGACCACCGCCACACCTCTCCAAGAGCACATCCGTTTGAGGAGCCAGCTTACGAGGTGTACAAGATGGAGGACTTTTGAGCAGGTTGCGGCAGGTAGCTGGCTGCGTGATGTATGTCTGGCGCCGTGACCTCCTCTCCTCTCGGCAGGCCAGGGGGGGGGGCAACACACTGAATGAAATTGCTACTCCTCGTAGTGTCTTAACCAGAGGCATGGGATAAGGGTTGGAAAGATAGTATTCGGTTTCCAATCACGGGCATCAAGGCATTATTGGGCCCAAGATTTGATAAAGTATAACATTGCCACTCTATCAGACGCCGAAAATTGCAAACGTGTACCACAAACCTGCATCTCCAAAGTACAGTCAAGTGCCTTGCAACGTCGTCACATGGGTCTTTATATTGCAGGCACTGCATACTCCAACGGCTCTCTCTGCGCCTCCCACGCCAACCAATCCGATCTCGTAGTCCTAAAAGCAGCCAAAAAGTCAGCAACCGCCCACCCATACAGCGGGAGTAGGATGAATGCCCCCTCCCGCTCGGCCCTTGGCAATGATAGTGGTTTTGGGGGGGTGCGACAAAGACAAAAGACACTCACGGCAACAACCCCATAGCATTGACCTTCCAAACAGCCAGTCCCAGCGCCGCGGCCTGCATCAGCACGTACGCCAGCTTGACCTGCAGCAGCTGTCCGCGGTTGGACTCGGTCTCGAAGCGCTCAAAGGCCTGGGCCGTCCCCAGCACGCCCACGATCGGGTTCTTGAACGCCATGAAGACCGTCATGATGGTGAAGATCTGCAGCGAGTTGCCCGACATGTACATCATGAAGAAGGTCATTGGCAGCGACTTGATGGGCGCCAGCGCCACCTCCCACGCCTTCTTGACCTTGAGCGTGTCCACCTCCTCGGGCGTCTGCTGCGTCGTCGGGACCTTGGCGCCGTCCTTTGATGCGGTGTCGCGTTTCTTTTTTGTGTTCCAAAACACTTTTGGTCAGCCATTAATCTTGAGATGCCTGCGCAAAGGTGGCCGAAAGTTGTGGGGGGACGGATGACTGCTCACCTTGGAGTTGCCTGCCAATTGCGACGGGAAACCCGGAGGGTCGGCGATGTTTCCAGCTTTCGTGCGAACAGGAACGGGCGACTGCAGCTGAGCCACCCAGCTAGGGGGCGCGCTAAAATTCGGGTCCATCTTCGACATTGTGTTGGTGAAGACGTTTCGGAGAAGCTTGGGATGTCGGCGCGAGTACGTGTTGTCGCATGTCCGGATGGTGGAGTGACGCTGAAGTGGGTGGCACGCCGCTATAAAGCTTGCATGCAGATCTAATCGCAGTGGTGAGATGGGCTAGGGTTAGGGTCAGCCATTTTGCCCCTTTTCCCAGCCCACTTCGTATTGTCCATCAAAGAGAACCAGGGAACCACTAGTCTAGGCTAGTTAAAAGCTTTGCTCAAGGACTCTAGCTGCTATTATTTTGAAGGCAGAAGCAATTTGCATGAGCACGACAGCAGCGTTCAGATTAGGTAGTCATTCGGAAGCTCGACCTTGTGAGTTTGCCTAGATTAGAGGAATTCATCCACAAGTCTCCAACGGTTCAAAGCTAGCAACAAAGCTTTAAGTCTACTCCTACTCAAAGCATCAACAAGTCCCCGTTCCTATTGTCTTGTCCGGGTTGCAGCGCCGTCTGAGGTGCATATTGGTTGACCACGTAGCCTCCACCGCCCATCTCACCGCCGCCGGTGCCTCCAAAGGTATCCCTCTCTTCGACCCGCATGTTGGCCATGGCCTGAGCCCCGACGCCCGCAAAGTATGCGTCGGCGTCGCTGACTGCCTGCGCCAGGTTCCCGCCTGACGACCCGGCTTCGTTCCCCCTGCTCCCATCCCTCGGATCCACGTTGGTAGGCCTGCCTCCCTGCCCAAACATGCTAAGGCTCTTGTTGTTTTCGTAGGGGCCCGGCGGGGCCAGCGGTCCCGATCCAGGGGGTAGCAAGTGTCGCTGCAGCGCAGGCGAATCGACGAGGCGTCGCGGGCGTGCCGAGCGGAACACGGTCTGCACTGGCTTCAGGTATACTGTGGCCAATGTCCCGACGTTCAGGCACATCTCTTCTAGTGTGACCGGGTCGAGTCGCTCTGATTCGGCCGTAATGGGCGGCTTTTCACCCATGACAATCTGCTTGGCCATAGAGATGTCGGTAGACAGTAGTCGCCAGTACATGTATGCTCGATCGCGCAGATCCGGATTATCCGTCTCTTCAGTGGCCCACTTGAGGACTTTTGGGACTAGCTCCTGTCCCTTAGTAGGCCTCTGTATGAAGAGCTTGACGGTGGCAGTCAGCAGCGCAAGCTGTACCTCGACGGGTTCGTCTGCAAACGAATAGAGGAAATCCTCAAGCAGAGCATCGCTGTTCTCGATACGAGATGCGTACTGCCCAATAACCCAGACCATGGCAGCCTTGGCCTCAGGTTCGTCAAGGGAGTCCAGGTGATCGCACAAGGTACCAATAATAGACTCGTACTGGTTGGGATACTTGCGAAAGATGTTCCTGATGACGACCGTTGCCTCCTGCACGATATATGTCACCTTGGTTGAAACGAGCTCCAAGAGGAGATCGATACACCGCGGTGCCGCTGGCTCAATCTTGATAGCCAGCTTACCAATCGCGCGTACCGCCTTGCGCACAAAGTGCACGTCAATCTCGGTTGCGTACTCCCGCAGCTCCGTAAGAACCTCATCTATGTTCCTCTCGTTGGCGAGCATAAAGATGAGCTCCAACTTAGTGACCTTGACATAGATTGGGTCATTGTACTTGCAAAAGAAGACCCTGATGTCGTTGCGCAGGACTTCGGGACGCCGTTGCAAGATTAGCAGTGCGTTCCTCAGAGCAAGATATTGCACTTCGGGGCCCTTGGCGAGTAGGGTGACCAGAGGCGGGGACAGTTTTCTGCAAAGCGCAGAAATCTGCTTCTGGTCCGAGATGTAATTCATTAGGTAGAGTATCACCCTGATGCACGTGAGTACTACCGCCGAATTGGAGTGTGACAGCCGTGGTGCGATTCTCTCTGCAAGCAGGAGAGCTTCCCCTGAATCTTCGGGGAGGTAGGACATCAAGGCCTCCAAGATGTACGTTTGGCCCCATCTTTTGTCAATGTCAGTATCTGTATCTCAGGTGTCGTTGCACGGTGGGGGATTTACGTAAGAAATTCACATACTCTGAGCAATCCGGAAGAATTGCCACCATTTTCGAAGCGTTGCTGTAGTCTATGGTGAGCTTGATAGCGTCACTACGCTCCCAAATATCCATCAGCGCAGCGAGCGCACTCGCCACAACCGTAGGATTATCGTCGTGCAACAAGCCGTTGAGCCTGTCGATGAGGTCCGACTGCTCCACGATCTGCTTGTCGTGGTCGTATAATTTCGCAACGCAAAATGCTGCCGTTTTCCTCACGTAAGGATCCGGGTCTCTCAACATCTGCTTCACGATCGGCACCGTCGCCTCAACAAACTCGCGAACGTGTATGTATGACATGGTCCGCAGCGCGAGAGCTCTAACCAATGGATTTGAGTCTCGCATGTCCTGATGTGGTAGTCTCTGTTAGTATCCTCACTGGCAGTGTTTGGCGTGACGGTGATTCCAGTGGCTTACAAATTCTAATACAGGAATCGCTTTGATAGCAATCTCTGGTCGCATTCTAGCGTAATTGACCAGGAAGAGAAAGCACCTGACAACGAGGGGCCACTTTGGTCAGTATCCAATACTGAATATCTGCCGCGGAGAGCGTTGCGGCGCCAGTTGCGGCGCCGCCCAACTTGTTCTCGGGATCCCGGCCAGGCCTATGTCTCTTACATCTTTTTGATTTCGAGACTCTCTATGTGCATGCAGCCTATCACGTCTGGGAACAGTGCAACCATATCATTATTGCTCATGGTCATGTTGGCGACGATCTTTTTAAGCGCAATCTTCTTGGCCGTAAAGTTCTTGTCTTTCTTGCCGCCGCTGTTCAGCTCGAGGCGGAGCTCTGCAACTTTGCCCTGTGAACTTAGTTGTGAGCGCAAGGTCGACTGCGGTGGCAGATATGCCATGAACATGATAGATGTTGGTTCCAAATCTTTCTTTCCCACGCCGGTGGGAGTTGATACTCTCGTATAAACCAGTGGTACAGTCGGGCAGGTGGCGACGGCTTTGGCAGCTTGGCCCACACGGAGGGATCGGGGCTTGGGAACCGATCGCCAACGCGACAACATTCGGGGTTTCGCTTAAATGATCGCAGGTAGGGCAGCCCAACGCGCAATGTAGGTACACTTGTATCTAGAGAAAGGGGTAGGATAGTAGGGGATTAAGGTTAGGTATCTGCTTACTCGAGCGAACAGCTTAGAGTCACCACCTTGTGTGGCCGACATGGTCGCGTGGATGTCCCCGCCGGCAAGACGGGATACAATTGTATATGGTGCTGATAATCAAGTTTGACGGTATGCCGGTTGCGCCGCAAATGGGATCGAGCGATAGCTGGGGTCGGATCGGAGATTCTGGGTGCTCTTGGGTCTTCGTATGATTGTAGGTAGACGCAAGGCGCGCGGGTGGAATGACCTCGTTGGGTAATCGAAGCGTTGCAACGGGCGGGCGAGCCCCCTCTCCGCCGAGAAGACTGTACTGTACGCGAGAAGATGCGAGAGCGGTTGATGCCGAGATTGTTGTCGACGGCTGGACTTGGTTCTGCGACTGGCATTCACCCAACCAGAGATAGCTACAACCGAGCCAAGCGGGAAAGGAACGCGCTGTTCAAGGTCACATGTACCCCCCCTTTACCACTACCAAAGAGCCAGTACGGAGCAAACTGGCACTGGGGAACCAGATCGATCACCGCCACCGTCGAAAGAGTGCCCGGTGAGTCGATGGATGTGGAGCTTTGTCCTGTCTTCCAGGGAGGTAACCCGACCGAAGAATTCGTCTGTCGTCTTGATCGTTGTCGCAGTCAGCAGTGGCGCAGATGACAATGCTCGTCGGCCAGGTGTCGAACTTCCAGATGGTCAGGTTGATGGAAGCATCGCCAAGACGGCGGCGCTTTGGCCCATCACGGAACTTCCGCAGCAGCCCCACGTTCTTACGAAGTTGCCGCGCAACTGTGGTAGGGTAGCTCGAGAGTGATATAGGGTTAGGGTAACACAGTTTCCTCGCTCCCTGCTACGCCCCGCTTCGGATACCTGCCGTTCATTTCCATTCGATTCACTCTCCCGCCTGCCTTGATAGTTCGAGTGAACTTTCATCATTCCTCTGATATTGTTCTATCGAGATCGAACTGTTCTGGAAAACTGTTGAGACGATCCCTGGAAACCTGACTAGTGTCAGGTGAAATATTATAGGATTACAGTAGCTGCTCATCCGGCCGTCGCGTAAACCCCTTCTTTTGAACGAAAACCCCAATCTTTGCTGACAGAAGAAACGATACATAGGTAGCTTTTGGCAAGTATACATACATCCAACCTGGCTGCTGATTAGACTCGCACTACATCAAAACCGCAGCACAGCCAAGTCCGACCGCTACCATGATGCCTCTGGCGACAGGACTGGACTGCCCGCTAACATTCTCCACCATCGGGAATGACGACGGCACCTCTGTTGTCGGGCGGGGTACGATTATGGTGGTGGTCAAGGTCGCGACCGTGGTTGTAGCCGTGACGGTTGAGGCCCATTCGATCGAGGTCTGAATGGTGTCCGTCTCGGAGACGTGGTGGTGTTCCAAGAGGCTGGAAGCGTCTTGGGGGACCCAGGCTGGAGTCGTTTCCGGGCTGGAATCGGCCGCGCCGGTGGTGATGGGGACGAAGGAGGACAGGCTGCTGATGCCGTCCACGGCGCCTGGGGTTTGGACCGCCATGATATCGATGGTTGAGGAGATGATGACGGGCTCCAACTGGGCTTGGATGCCTGGAGCAAGGACAAAAATTGCCCAAAGGAGGGAGGGAAATCCAGATTGCTTCATTGTAGATGATGCAGTTGTAGCTTGGAGATTTAGACTAGTGTGATTAACGATTTAGCATGGCAAGGACAGGAGCAGGGAACCGAATGTTGTAGGAGGCATCTTTCCCATTAATGGATTCTCGTTGGCCGTGAGACAATTCTTGTGTCCTCATGAAAGCCCCTGGATTTGCGACAACGAAACACTCAAGGCAAACATGTTGGCGGTTCGCATCACCTTCCCGTTGTGCAAGAGGTTACCGATTGCTCGTCTCACTGCTCCCGGGCGTCTCGAGATCTTACGTCGTTCAAGGGGGAAATATTCAAAGAGTGGAGATGACATGTTCGCCGGCACTATCAGGTGCTGTTTCTTTGTTCGATATTCACTAATTTTGCGTTGAAGTCATGACATATTTATTAGAGGCTTTAAGAACATCATAAGTATGGTGGGCGGCAACGATGTCTTCGTTCGACATGCTTGATACGTTCCTACTGACAAGTTCAGTAGCAGGATCATACCATTTACAACAGACCGTCTCAGTATTTCGAGGAGAGGATGGCCAGGCTCAAAAAATCAGATCACGAACTACCATGTATTTAGCAATAAGGTGCCGTTGACTTCAGGCAGAAAGAAAAAGGATGAACGAAAAGAATTATGCCAAGGACCAAAGAGATCGACAAGGTACCTAATCAATCACTCTGTACATAGTACCAGAGTATATCGTCTAAAGTATATAGTCGGCTAAGGTGCCGAGGTTCTTAATTAGACGGCACTCCCCGGACGGAAGGAAAGGAAAAAAAAAGTAAATACAAGATATATTGATACCTCGGGTAGTCGCCGCGAGAGCCACAATGCCAACTTGACTTGAATTCGTGTGTATTCATGGAGGCCGGTCTATTCGTTGCGACATTGGCGTTTTGTATGGGAGCACGGAACGCCGGCTGGCGGGATCGGGAGTTCTGAAGGCGCCAAGAAAGATGAAGACGATCACCTCTAGGGTGACGACAGATGGTAAACAACTCCAGGCGAGACGATTGGAACAAGGCGTTACCAAGGACGTGCTACAAGAAACGAACAAGCTATTTATGAAGTCGTACGACGACGTGAAGACATTATATTTGAAGGGAGTATAATTTTCTGCAACACTAACGAGTAGAAAGACTCGCGAGTGGCTCTGAAGAGGGCGCTGGGAAGGCTTGCAGAAGCAAAGCAAACACGAGCGCGTCGCTTTGGACGGATCGTACTCGCACGAATAGCCCAAACTTCTACTATGTACAACAGCTAGCTCCATGGAGCGCTTGTCTGCCCAGAGAAAGTATCGGCTTTTTTGCTTTGCAAGGGCTGTCGATGGCATGTTAGTATATTGTATTTCTCCGATGCCTGTTTGCTTTTCCGCCAACGAGGTAGTAGTAGTCAAAGTAGGTTATTAACAAACCGGGCAACCAGCCAACTCTATTTGTTGGATGTTCAAGGTGCACAGTAAGCGTGCATACATCACGTAACCGACGGTTACCAAGACCAGACCGCGGTACGTGGCCGCTGTCTCCGCAACTCTTGGGAGCCCGCCGGTATATCCGATCTGGGGATCATGGATGAGCTGGGGATTCGCAATGCCGATTACAGTATACGAGAGTAGGTGCTGATTCGTAAGGCAGGTAATCGAGGTAATTACCCCCAGCATTGTCCCCGTCTCCCCCTAATTACGACCCGGCCTAACCTCCGCAAAAAGTAATCAATCCCACAATACTACGCTCGTTGATTTTTACTCTTCGGCACTTCCGTATTTCTTTTCTGCTGTATTCTTGTCGCCTTTTTCAGTTCCTCTCTAACTTTGACTCTGGTGCGCGAGCAACAAGACTTAAGCTGGCCATTGGATTCTCTACCATCTATACCTCTCACAATCAATCCCACCATCGTCAGCAACTTGCGATTCTCCCAACGCCCCCCGTCCGTCCGTGGCTGATTGAGCACATTGACAACCAATCAATACCCACGGCCTGGTGTGGTTCCCCCATCACTAGTATAGCCTTGCCCTGCACTGATTGGCATCCACACTGTACAGCGCTACAACCCAGTCGGCTGGTCTGGAGCGACTCTCTCTCTATTTCACTCCATCGATTACTGCGTTGTCCTGCATTTGGGTTACTGTTCTAGACCGCCGCCATCAATCCTTCATCAATCGACCAACAAGAAAAAGAAAAATAAAAAAGGGCGGAGAGGAAGCAAAAGAAACCTCGTGGTGTGGAAAGGAGTCGAGGTTCTTAGAGGGGCTCCGGCGAGCACACTTGCGGCCGTTTCGCCTCTTATCGGCAGTCCCGCCGTTTGCACTCTAACCGTTTGGCTCCATTCCCACGCATCCGCCAACGGCTCTGCATCTGGATGGAAATCACTGCCATCAACTGAGCCTCACAACCAGCAACATGACAAATCCTGCCGTCGCCGGGGACGACCCGAAACCCGCTGCCGACGCCGCGGCCCTCGGACAACCCAAGGGAGCCGTGGAAATGAGCACAATCCCACAGTCCGACGATACATCCGACGCTCAGAACGCGACCGCAGTCGATTCAAAGGCCTCAAAGCCCGCGAACCCCATCGAGAGTAGTAATCCCGCCGCTCCCGCCGCCGCCACCACATCGAGTTCCGATACCGAGCAGACCCCGTCAGCAGCGGCCAAGGGCAAGGAAAAGGAGACCGAGGATCCGGCAATACGCGCGGCCTCGCTCACCATAGACCTCGCCGGCGATAACATCAACCCGGTCTCGCCAGACGCCTCAGATGCATCGGCCCCGGCCTGCAACATCACGCTCCTTTTGCCGACGGGCGCTCGACACCCATACCGTATCGACGAGAAGTATCTTTCGAAACGCAACGTCGAGATCCCAGACCTGACCGAGGACGGCAAGCGAGACCCGTTCAGCATCAGCATCTATAAGCTCAAGGAATTAATCCTTAGGGAATGGCGTGAGGAATGGGAGGCACGGCCGGCTAGTCCGAGCAGTATACGACTAATTCACTTTGGGAAATTGTTGGACGACAAGGAGCAACTCAAGAGTATGTTTGTTCTCTCTTCTTCATCTCCCACTTGCTGCGCATGTCGCTTTACTCTTCACACTTCCAATGCGTATCACTGGCTAACTTGTCCTGCTTTGGAATCTAGGGTACCAATTTAGTGCTGAGGCGCCCAACGTTATTCACATGTCTGTTAAGCCAGCAGAGATGATGGAGGAGGAAGAAGGGGCCAAGTCAAAGAGTTCCGGGTCGGGAGGAAGGGCACGCGAGGGCGGCGGCTGCTGTGTTATCCTCTGAAGGACGACATGGGCTTAAGGAACACTCACAAACCTCGGTATATTTCATCATCTCCCCGCAGGGGCCACCCTTCGGTATGGTTCCGTCAAACGGGGACAAGTTTGAGATTGTGCTCAACACACCTAATTTTACGCACCTGCAACCCTGCTGAGAAGGACCGGCAGAGTGTGCAAAGCAACAGCATATCAACTGGACTGCAGGGATTCCTCGTTTTCATCTATTCATCGCATGTCAACGATCACAGCGACCAGTCATATTGTCACTTTTAGCATCACAGGCAGGACGCATGCCCAGCGAAGGGGGTTGCGAGAGTTGCCAACGCCTCGAACCCCAACTCGGGAAGTCGTCTTGAGTCACTGTTCCTCTTGTCTGTATCCATCTGCCTTTTTTTTTTCTCTCCGTTTTGTCTTGTTTTTGTTGTCCTTTTGCAAAGTGTTGGGGTGTTTTTTCTTGTTGTTTTTTATGGCGCAATCTTGTTATTTATCACGTGCCCACTCCTTACACGTCTTTTATATACCTATATACATGTACATTGCCTGTTCTGCTGCAACGTTAGACAGTTCCAGGCGTGGCCCTCGATCTTGTCACGTTATCTTCTTCGGGAGTACAGTAGGCGCTGTTTCGTTTCGACGGCCTAACAAACTCGGATTTACTGGCCCTGTTTACAGGGCTTTCTCATGTCGCAAGTAGACTAGTCTAGATTGCTTCGAAGGCAGGTGTTAGGTGGCAGGCATGATGCAGCCCATGGATCCGTTGTCAGGATACGGGGATTCCTCATTTATGGCTCACGGTACCGTAGGAATAATACACGGCTGTGAGACTCCCAGCCCAGATCTATGCTCTGACCTTTCCCGCGAACCAGATAACGAGCACATCAGCACGAATTGAAGAAAAAAAAAAAAAACTAAGCCCGGAAGCCCGTCACACCGCTCTCTCGCTCGATGCATTTTTCCATGTTCAAATCTTGAGCTTCCTCTCCATCTCGTCATGCACGCCCACAAACGCCCGGCTCTCCTCGTTCGTAAACACGTCCTCCCACGAGATGGAGCAGTCCTTGCCCCTGAGTATGTCCTCATGCAGGCTCAAAGTAGCCCCGCCCAGGGCCAGCGGCCTCCACTCGCCGCACCTGGTGATCTTGAGCTCCATCTCGCGGCGGACGGGCTCGGCGACGCCGAAGCTGCGGCGGAGCGTCTCCATGCGC
Organism: Pseudopyricularia cyperi; assembly: GCA_031306065.1. NCBI lineage: Eukaryota > Fungi > Ascomycota > Sordariomycetes > Magnaporthales > Pyriculariaceae > Pseudopyricularia > Pseudopyricularia cyperi. Next base: position 13,588 of record JASAOQ010000002.1, on the reverse strand, counting down.
AGCGAGTGCTGCGTCGCCTCCCAGGCCTTGAGGCGGGCCTCGAGCGGGTGGGCGCTGGTGGCCGTCAGGGCGGCGGCGGCGGGCGAGGGGGAGTCGCCGTTTGCGGCGGCGGCGGGAAGGGAGCTGTAGGCCGAGGGACCGACGCCGTGGCGGAGGGTGTCGTGTAGGCCCGGGGCCGAGGGGGCGCCTTTGCTCCTGTCGCCGATGTGGCTGAAGGTGCTGGTGTGGTTGTCTGCTGGAATGATGCGGAGGGACTGGGGGGGTTGTGTGGGAGTACTCTCAGTATGTGGATGCTGTGTGCGGTGAGGTTGTCTTTGGGGGGGTTGATTTGTTATGTGCTTACCATGTTGACTGGTTTGAATGGTTATTGACTCAAGAATTTTGGAGTGTCACTCGCAGGCGAGGAGTGTTTCGCTTGGTGGTCTCTCTGGCTATTATGGGAGAAAGTCTGGTTGCTTGTTGATGGCGGATGGTGGATGGAGTGAAGCTGAAGCTGTCGCACGAGCTACCAGTCAATCAGGCTTCCGGCAGCTTTCGCGTTCGTCGTAATAAGTGTATGAGTGGATCTATGGCATCTTGCAGACCCACCTCTCTATTAATCCCGGCCACCATGTCCGACAACGGGGGATTCAGTCAGTCATGTTTCTATAACTACAGGAAAACTAATTGCAATTAGGAGTTCGTCTTCTTGAGATGGAAGTAGGTCAAGGTCTTTGTGGAAAATGAGGTCGTGTGGAAATCGTGCTGCCAGAGAGTCATTTTTTTCAGCATGCGGCCTCCAACCGCGTTGACCCGCGCACCCATCATACGGATCAGTAAAGGCACTTTCTACCGCCATCACCCTTCGGCGCTCGTATCCCATCCCAATCCGCCCCTGTTCAAGCATCTCGACTTCGAGCTCTCATCCTTCGCACAGTCGTCCAATGGAGAGAAGCAACAGCATTGGTGCGTAGTCGGCCCTTCCCTCAGCGGCAAGACCACGTTTCTCGACATACTCCGGGGCCAGCATCTCTGCATCCCCCCCACGGCTAGGTCGTACCCCTACCTGTCGACGGATGCCGTACCGCACCGCCTGAGGGACCCGGCAACAGCGATCCAGTACGTCGGCTTCGACGCTAGCAGCGTATCCGGCCTGGGTCCGGCCGCGCCCACCTACCTCGCTGCAAGGTATGAGTCGCGCCGGGAGGACACGGACTTTTCGCTCCGGGATTACCTGCTCGGCAACACCGAGCTGAACCCGGCCGAGAAGCCGCAGAGCTCGACCGCGCGGGAGGAGAGCATCCTTGGCCGCGTCATGCACGACCTGAAGCTTGCGCCGCTCCTGGATCTTCCCGTGACGTTCCTCTCCAACGGCCAGGGTCGCCGGGCGCGGATTGCGAGGGCCTTGCTGCGATCGCCCGAGGTCTTGCTGCTGGACGAACCGTTCATGGGCTTGGATCCTCTGACTGTGGTATCTCTAAGCCCGTTTCTGCGCGGGCTGGCCGAGCAGGCGGCGCCTAGACTAATCCTCAGCGTACGGCCTCAGGACCCCATGCCGTCATGGACCAGCCACGTCGTGTACCTGGGGGCCAACTGCCAGGTCGCGGCCAAGGGACCCAAGGACGATGTCATGGACCAGCTCAGGTCGTATGTTGGCCGTGTCGTCAATTCCAAGACACCCGAGGACCCTTCGCTCCCCGTTTCGGCACTGTTGGAGATGGGCAGGACTTTGACGGAGAACGGAGTACAGGGCACTGTCTTTGGCGGCGCGGAGGTCACACGCAGCGTTGCGATGCCTGGTGAGCCTGTCGCTGACGTTCAAGGTGCCAAAAAAACGGGCGAGCCGCTGGTGGAAATGGACGGCATCCAGGTCCGATACGGCGAGAAGATCGTCCTCGGAAACTGGGATAATGAGGGTGAAGGCAGTGCAGCAGAGAGGCGGAAAAAGGGACTTGTTTGGACAGTGCGCCGAGGTGAACGCTGGGGAGTCTTTGGAGCCAATGGATCAGGCAAGGTAAGAGATCTTCTACACTTGCCAGGATTGGTGCCATGCTCTACAGTGTTACGAAGATCACCAACTAAACGCTATGCAGACGACGTTGTTCAGCCTGTTAGGCTCGGACCATCCCCAGACATACTCTCTACCCATTAAACTTTTTGGACGAAGCAGACTCCCCGAACCTGGGTCAGGACAGCAGCCGTTGACTTTTTGGGACATACAAGAACGAATCGGGCACTCCAGTCCAGAGATTCACGGCGTCATCCCCCGCCGCTTAACCATCCGTCGAGTCCTCGAAACGGCATGGTCCGAGACGTTCATAAGTACCCCGAAACTGGATTCAAAAGCCAAGGGAAAAGTCGATGCCACTCTCGGCTGGTTCGAGCAAGAGTTAAATCCCGCGCACGGCAGGGACGCGCAAGCAGCGCAGAGCTCAGAGCCTGCCGGTCTGCGGTGGGCCGAAGAGTACCTTTTCGGGGAGATGTCCTTCAGCGCGCAGCGCGTGCTGCTGCTCCTGCGGGCCATCATCAAGAGCCCGGACATCGTGGTGCTGGACGAGGCCTTTGGCGGCATGGACGAGGCGGTGAGGGACAAGTGTATGCTTTTCATCGCGCACGGTGAGGAGAAGATGCTCGTCAAGAATGCGACGGCGGCGGTGGGGAGCGGCGGAGGCGGCAGGCACGAGGTTGTGGACAGCCCGGCCAAGAGGGAGGGCAAGGTCCGTGTCTTTGGTCTATCGGACCGGCAGGCCTTGATCTGCATCAGCCATGTCAGGGAGGAGGTGCCCGACTTTGTGAGGGAGTGGCTCTGTCTGCCCGAGGCGACGTCGGGGTTGCCGGCGCGCTTCGGGCGGCTGGATGGGCCGTTGAGTCTGGATGGGAGGAGATGGGATGATATTTGGGGGATGGGCCAGGGGCTTTGATCATCAGGTGAAGCGAAACAGACATGTGATGGATAGGTAATAACTGGGTTGGTCAGGTAAGTTTGGTTGGTGCAAGTCCCAGCCAGCCTGACCTTGACATGGAAATATGGTGCATGCACATATAGGACCAAATGTGTCGCTGTACATCTATCGAACCTACTATTGCGACCACGCTCACCAAACTCCGAGGGCGCCATATGAAATCGTGGGTTTTTGGCGGTGGAAATGACGTGACTGCTGTGCAAACTCACAAACTAGCATGGTATCGGTCCGTGGTGAACAAAAACAAACAGACGCCAACAGATCGGAACCCCAACTCGCAGCTCCGGATCAGCGCTAGGCAACCGGCTGCTCCAAGTTTAGCGCCGAGGCTACAAGGGCCCGTGCGGTTTGTTTCAGCGAACGTCCGCAGTTACACGCGCAATTATAGTGGGGACAGAGTCAGGGTCAGGGTCGGGTCTCACTTCGCACCACGTCAAGTCAGTATTGGCTGCGTTGCTCCAGGCAACGGCTTGTTGATGTGGTTGGCGCGCCTGGCTCATTGCACGCTCGAGGCGAAAACTACCTAGAAGTGCTGCCCGCTGCCACCTATCTGCCTGCGGGGAAGAAAAAGCTCCCTGCCGCTGTGATCACATACATACATTTTCAGCTTCCTCTCGGTCAACCCTGCCGTACCAATTTCCACCCGTCAACCTTTTCTCCCCCGCTCCGTTGTTGTTCTTGCCTTGTCCGCGAAAGCAGCGGTCAACCAATACCAACAAAGCCTGCCGCCGTCTTCCAATTGTTGCGCAAACTTTGGTTGTGACCTTTCTGGGAAACGCATTGTTCGTCTTCATCATTCTCCAGTATATTACTCTCATTTGCCTTGCATTATCTGAGTGTCTTTCCTTCAGGTCGAGACCTCTCTTACTGACCTACATTCCAGTCTTTCACATTTCGGCCGCGGTTGATTCTCGTCCCGATGGACCGACCACACTCGCCCTCATCTCGAGGGGCTCCTCCCTCCTACTTCGATGATGACCCGGATGAGCTTCGTATAGCCCCCAACGGCAACCCAGCTGCTGTTCGACTTCTACCGGCGTCTTCTTTTGACGATCGCATCCCAGAGACCAGACAGTATGTACCTTCACCGGCCCCCCGTCCTCCCGCCGTTAAGCGTAAGGAGCTTCTTCCTGCGCCGCTGCGAACAACCAAGGCGCCATCGGTAGATGGACAACAGGAGCCGAAACAAGTGTCGGCTCCAGACCACATCTCGTCGTTGCAGCAGCAAGAAGAGACCGAGACGCCTCGATCTGCGGCGCCGGCGCAGGCAAGGTCTCCGCTGGACCTTGAGGCCTCAAGCGTGATGCCTTTCAGAGAGAGTGGCGCAGGCACAAGTTTCAAGCCGTTTAGGAGATCGACCGTGAAGCTCCAGAAGAAGACTGCCAGAGGCACTGTCGCGCAAGGTCAGACAGATGCTGGTCTTCCGGTGATCCCTGAAGGCCCCTCCCCCAGGATGGTTACACGATCGCTCAAGAAGTCGTCGAGCGAGCCGAGCAACCATCCAGCCCGTGATCCAGTCCACCACAGAACACAGACTACTCATCCAGCCACTGTGATTGAGGCAACATGCCATAGCGACGGCAGAGACCAAGAATCCGAATCTAACAAGAACAGATCTCGGCGCAGTCACCGATCCTACCAGCCGTCTATCAGTTCCCTCCATTCGCGCCCGTCCTCCATCAGTAACATACCAAGCATGCCTCCGCCGACCGATTCATATGTCTCGTACATGGAAAGCGGATCACCAACCAGGCCCTGGACTCCCTCGCACATCGGTCGCGGCTCTGACGAGTACCGCAGACCACCTCCATCGTCTGTGCACTACGAGCGAGCAGATCTCAACGGTAGCCCACGCCCGGGTACGCCGTCATCCAGATATGGTGGTAGCCCGAGGCGACCTCTTCCTCCAGCCCCTCTCTTTGCTGGCCCAGGAGCACGAAACTCGACCTTTGCAGATGATGCAACCGTCTCCATCCCACTATCCAACGTTGATGACCCCTTTGGCCCCGACCCATCTGACTTGGGTGAGGCACGCGGGAACTACGCCGCACAGTCGCAAGTAACGCTGAACGACGATGACGAGGATTCTCACCTCCGTGATGACCAAAGCGGCGACGAGGAAATGATGGACGAAAAGTCAGCAGCGCATTACGGCCCAGCCCCGGCAGAAGGCGACCAGCAGCGCAGGGGCGTGCGGGAGCCGCAAAAGAGCCGGAAGGAGGTGCAGCTGATCAACGGCGAGCTGGTACTCGAAACCAAGATCCCCACGATCCTCTACAGTTTCCTGCCGCGCCGCGATGCCGACGAGTTCACCCACATGCGCTACACTGCCGTGACCTGCGACCCAGACGATTTTGTCGAGCGCGGATACAAGCTGAGGCAAAACATTGGCGCGACAGCACGCGAGACAGAGCTCTTTGTGTGCGTCACCATGTACAATGAAGACGAGTACGGGTTCACACGCACCATGCATGCCGTCATGAAGAACATCTCGCACTTCTGCCGCCGCTCCAAGTCACGTACTTGGGGCGAAAACGGATGGCAAAAGATTGTCGTGTGCATTGTTTCGGACGGGCGTGAAAAGATCCATCCTCGGACCCTCGATGCCCTGGCCGCCATGGGCGTTTACCAGCACGGCATTGCCAAGAACTACGTCAACCAAAAGGCCGTTCAAGCCCACGTCTACGAGTACACGACCCAGGTTTCCCTTGATGCCGATCTCAAGTTTAAGGGTGCCGAGAAGGGAATTGTGCCATGCCAGATGCTTTTCTGTCTCAAGGAGCGCAACCAGCGCAAGCTCAACTCCCATCGTTGGTTTTTCAACGCCTTTGGCAAAGCCCTCAACCCCAACGTTTGCATCTTGCTGGATGTCGGAACACGCCCCGGCGGTAACTCTCTTTACCACCTGTGGAAGGCCTTTGATACCGATTCCAACGTCGCCGGTGCATGTGGTGAAATCAAAGCAATGAAGGGCAGGTTTGGAAGCAATCTCCTTAACCCGCTGGTTGCCTCGCAAAACTTCGAATACAAAATGTCCAACATTTTGGACAAGCCTTTGGAATCAGTGTTTGGATACATCACTGTTTTGCCGGGAGCGCTCAGTGCATACCGCTACCATGCCCTTCAGAACGATGCCAATGGTCACGGGCCCCTCAGCCAGTACTTCAAGGGTGAGACTTTGCATGGCCAGCACGCCGATGTCTTTACTGCCAACATGTATTTGGCTGAGGACCGTATCCTTTGCTGGGAGCTTGTCGCGAAGCGAGACGAACGGTGGGTTCTCAAGTACGTCAAGGGGTGTACTGGAGAAACAGACGTGCCTGGTAAGTTTGAGCAGCCCGCATGGGCAACCCGTATGGGCAGCCCGCATGGAGCTCCTTGTCCATCTGTCCCGGCCTGCCTTGTTTTACTGACACTCCCCCTTCCTCATGTAGACACCGTTCCCGAATTCATCTCTCAAAGACGTCGTTGGCTCAACGGTGCCTTTTTCGCCGCTATCTACTCGCTGGTTCATTTCAAACAGCTGTGGGCAACAGATCATACGCTGGCCCGTAAAGTTCTTCTTCACATCGAATTCGTCTACCAACTTCTGCAGGTCCTCTTCACATTCTTTTCCCTCGCCAACTTCTACCTGACATTCCATTTCGTGGCGGGAGGGCTTGCGGACCCCCTCATCGACCCGTTTGGCAACCACATCGGCCTATACATCTTCACCATCCTCCGTTACACATTGGTCCTCCTAATCTGCTCCCAGTTCATCCTGTCCTTGGGCAACAGACCTCAGGGTGCCAAGAAACCGTATTTTGCCTCCATGGTTATATACGGCATCGTCATGGTGTACACGACCTTTGCTGCATTTTACATCGTTGTCAGGCAGCTCACCGACCCCGATGCCAAACTGGAGATCGGCAACAACGTCTTCACCAACTTGATCGTGTCGATGGCGTCTACTATTGGTCTCTACTTCCTCATGTCCTTCATCTACCTCGACCCCTGGCACATGTTTACGAGTTCAGCCCAGTACTTTATGCTGCTGCCCTCGTACCTGTGCACCCTCCAAGTTTACGCCTTCTGCAACACGCACGACGTCACCTGGGGAACCAAGGGTGACAACGTCATGAAGACGGATCTCGGCGGGGCTGTCGGCAAGGGGTCGACAGTAGAGCTGGAGATGCCGTCGGAGCAGCTGGACATCGACTCAGGCTACGACGAGGCGCTGCGCAACCTCCGCGATCGCATCGAGGTTCCCCAGTCGGGGGATTCGGAGGCACAGATGCAGGAGGACTACTACAAGTCCGTGCGGACGTACATGGTGGTGTCGTGGATGATCGCCAACGGGATCTTGGGCATGGCCGTCTCCGAGATCTACGCCGACAAGACCATTAGTGACAACTACTACCTGCGCTTTATCCTTTGGAGCGTGGCGTCGCTGGCCCTGTTCCGTGCCATCGGATCCACGACATTCGCCATCATCAATGCTGTCAACATTGCCGTCGAGGGCCGTGTCCGTCTCAGTCTTAAGTTGCCGAGATGGTTAGGTGGCAGCCGCCCAAGCGGTAGCGCCATCAGCAGCAGCGTTGGCAGCGGTACGAGCGTCTTTAGCGACATGAAAGAAAAGGTGACTGGACTTCTCAAGAGGCGTTGAGCCTATTACCTAGGGAAATTGTTTTACGTTTTGCGTTTTGCATCATGACAGCTTCTTGTTTGGGACATCTGTTTGGGGTTATTTTCTTCGGAGATACGAATGAGGGTAATTGTTAGAGGTAACTTGGGTTTGAATGTGGGAAGGGGGAGTTCAAGGAGTAAAGCTTTTCCATGTTCGTCTTTCCTCTTTCTTCGTATGGATGGGCATGCAAAGTCATACTTTTATACCAGTCCTTGGCGGCCTACTGGGAACCCACCTTCCTGAGTAGTCTGTCGTTTTGGACACGAGCGAGTGTTTGCTATAGTGAGAAGCGGAATAATCGAGTTGTGTCTGAAAGGGGGAAAACATCTTTGTAGGCCCATTCGTCCATGATCCGCGTTGCCCTCCAAACAAGTGATGGTAAAGGAGGTGGTAAAACGATTGATTGACCCTGTTGGAAGGGAGTCTGGGTTGGGAGGCAAGGCCTTAAGGCTTTGGCCACAGAAAACTTCAAGAGGAGCGGCATGTAGATGCAAGAGTACTTCGTACTGGGCTATTGTTGTGATCGGATGTGATATCTTTTTCTTTATTTGTTTCCATAAAAACTGCCTTATTCTCATGTAAAATGTGAAATACATATCTTTCAAGATCGACTACACCCCGCCATATAACTCCAATGCTCGGGATATCTATGTACAACATGCATGGCTTTTCTTGCTAGATCATTCGATAAAACTTGTCGACACACTGCCTTCCTTCTACTCCTCATCAGATTCCTCCTCAGCAACCTGTAGCAAAGAAACAGTCAGAATTAGTTTCTCTCATTTTGGGGTTTCACAATAGAGACAATCGCTTACATCGTCGTGGAAATTCTGCCCGTCGGTCGTCGCCTTGATGACACCGTCCCGGATGCAGAAATCGCCAAACTTCTCGCCCTCCTCGCGCTCAAGCGCATAACGCTTCAGCAGCGGCTTCATGATGGCCAGGATCTCGTCCTCCTTGATGGAGGAGCGGTAGAGCTTGTTGAGGCGCTGCCCCATGTATCCGCCGCCAAGGTACATGTTGTAGGCGCCGTAGGCCTTGCCGACAAAGGCTACCTCGGCCAGCCAGGGCCTCGCGCAGCCGTTGGGGCAGCCGGTCATGCGCATGACAATCGAATCCTGGCGCAGACCGTTCTCCTCGAGGCAGGCCTCGAGCTTGTCGATGAGCACGGGCAGGTACCGCTCCGACTCGGCCATGGCGAGGCCACAGGTTGGGAAGGCGACGCATGCCGACGAGCTCAGGCGCAGGCCCGAGAACTGGATGTTATCGAGCTTGTGCTTCTTCAGCAACGTCTTCATCTTGTCGAGATCCTCATCTGCAACGTTGCTCAGGATGACGTGCTGGTTACCGGTTAACCTGAACTCGCCCTTGTGCGCCTTTGCAATCTCCCTCAGCCCAGTCTTCATCTGGAACTCGGCCGTGTCCTCGATACGGCCATTCTCGATAAAAAAGGTGAAGTGGTTCAAGCCCTTTTCGTCGCGCTGCCAGCCAAAGGTATCTATGTTGGAGTCGAAGTGGAATGGCCTAGCCGCCTCGAACTTGTGGCCCCACAGCTCCTCGACCTTGCCCTTGAAGACTTCCACGCCCATGTCATCAATGGTGTACTTGAGACGGGCGTGTTTCCTGTTTTTCCGGTCACCAAAGTCACGCTGGACGAGCATGACCTTTTCACAGGCAATGTGGACCTGTTCCTTGGAGACATAACCAAAGCTGCGACCAGTCTGCGGGTAGGTCTTCTTGTTGTTATGGGTGGCACCCATACCACCACCAGCGAGCAGGTTGAAGCCCTCAAGGTGGCCGTCTTCGCCCTTGATAGCGATTAAGCCAATGTCATGGGCGTAGACGTCAGTGTCGTTATGAGGGGGGATGGCGATTGTGATCTTGAACTTCCTGGGCAGATATGTCGGCCCGTAAAGGGGCTCAAAGTCCTGCAAGGCATCGCCGGCCACCATGGTCTTCTTGTCGTTGTCGTCCGTCAACCAGATCTCGTGGTAGGCTGTCGTGGATGGTAACAAGTGGTCGCTAATCTTCTGAGAGCATGCGTACACCTCACGGTGATATCCAGACTGGGTGGGGAGAGAACTGCACATGACATTGCGGTTCACGTCGCCACAGGCCGCGATCGTTGTCATCAGTGCGCGGTTGATTGCTTGCATCGCCGGCTTGAGCTTGCCCTTGACGACGCCGTGGAATTGGAAGGTCTGGCGGGTGGTCAGCTTCATGGTCTCGTTTCCAAGCTGTGTAGCAATGTCGTCCATCTGGATCCACTGTTGCGGAGTCGCCACACCTCCGGGGAGTCGACACCGGATCATGAAAGAGTAGGCGGGCTCCAAGCCCTGTGCCTTGCGCTCGTCCCTGACATCACGGTCATCCTGCATGTAGGTTCCGTGGAATTTGGTCAGCTGCTGGTCGGCGGCAGAGATGGCACCGGTGCTGGTATCGTTAAGACCCTCGACGATGGTGCCACGGAGGTAGTTGGAAGCCAACTTGATATCCTCGTTGGTGATTGGCGGGGGCTCCTCCGGCAGTCCCTCGACTTTGTCTACACCAAGCGCTTGCCAAATCTTGGGCTCCCACTCCGAATAGCCAGTCTGGTATCCATCCGGGTCCTGATCGTCGCCTAGACCGATGTCGGCCAGCCTCTTTGCACCAAAGTTGGCAAGGACCCTGTCAAGGTCTTTACCGGGCTTGTTGTAGTAGATCTTGTCCTCCTTTCTGGGCCAATAGTGGCTGTCACCAAGGGCAAACACCGAGTACCGAACTGAAGCAAGGTCTAGCTCGGTGCTGTCTTTGATGGCGTCCCAGAAAGGCTTTCCGTTCTGAGGAAACTCTCCCTGGCCAGCTGTAGATGTCAATATGACAATGTTCTCCTCCGTCGGCAGATCCTCGACTGGGTAGTCCTCCATTGCCATCACTGTTGTCTTCAGACCTCGTTGGCGGCCCCTGTTACCGAGGCGCTTGGCAAGCGACTGAGCATTGCCGTTGTCTGATCCGAAGAGAATTGTAAGGGGTGCGCCAAAGAGGCCTTCTAGCAGCTGATTGTACGCATCTCTGGCTCGTCGCTTTTGCTGCGCACGAACCTCGGTGCCAAAGTCCTGGGCGAGGTTGGCACCGAACGTGGGCTCCTTCTTCATCAACTGCGTCAAGTGGTTGTCCCTGTCGAGGAAAGCCTTGAGCTCCTTCTTGACCCTTTCTGAGTCGAGAGAAAAAGTCGGCTGGCCCTTCTTCTCGTTGTCGGGATTCCACCTGTACAGCGGCCAGTATCCAAGATCGACAGCCTTCTTTGTCTCTTGCAAGACAGCCAAAGGAGAATCGTGCTCGCCGTTGTACGGCAGGTAAGCCAAAACGATGGACGGTCCGTTGAACTTGTCCGCCTCGTCCATGGCCTGCAGGACCTGAGTGTAAGAGCTGTACACGGCCACGGACGCCACATAGGCGTTGCCAAAGTTCATAGCATACAAGCCGATGTCCTTCTTTCTCCTATTAATATCGGCAGCCGTATGCTCTGAGTATGGCTGAGAGTCAATTATCAACATGTTGACGTTCTCGCCTGAGGCCAGGACGTGGTGGACTCCAGAGTTGCCCAGGTCATATGCCCACGCATCTGAGCCGACCAGCCACAACGACTGCCTCCTGAAGAAGGCTTGGTTCTTGAGAAGCTTGCGGGCGGCAGTAGAGTTCTCGAGGGTGAGCTCGGAGATCAGATCCTCTGCGGCCGCGTCAATTTCTTTGGGGTTCTCAGACTTGATAGCCCAGTTTGTAAGAAGTCTCTTGGGTTTCTCGGTGAGGAATGCACCTGAGTGCGCGGCCTCCTTGGCCTCGCTAACAAATCGGCGCCTGTGCTCTTTGCGGGCGATCAGGGCACCAAATCCAAAATCAGGGGTGGCGGAAATCGTAGCAGAGACGCCCGCATTTTCCGAGTCGAGGGCGTTGGCCATATACAACCTGGTTCCGAAGAGCTGGTCTAGAATCTTGCTGTAAGCCGTCTCCAGCTTGGGCTTCTCGAGCGCGTACTTGTCAACCTCCTGAGGGCCCTCTGGCGAACCAACCTCAAGGTTCTGCACAGGCTTCTCCATCGCCAAGTTTTGACATATACCACGCAAGGCCTGCTTGACGGTGTCTTGGCTAACGTAACCGACGTGATAGCCTACAATGGTCTGGACTCCACTTGGGCCTGTCTTGATGGAAGTTAAAAGATCAACGAGGATGGGGCCCCATTTGGTGGTCCGTTTGCTGATCTGCTCCAGAACCGCAATCCTTTTGACCGTTTTGGGGATGGCGTCGAGAAGCTTCGCGCCAAGCCACGGCCTGTACAACCTGGGTGTCAGGATGCCTGCCTTGGCGTAGGCGTCGGTCGATTTAGCCTCGTCGATGGTGCTGCCGAGAAGACCCGAGTCGGCGCCAAAGACAAACAAGCAGGTCTCTGCTGTGGGAGGGCCCGAGTACTCAAATGGGCTGTACTTCCTGCCGGTTGCCTTCTCCAACTGAGTCCATATGCCCGTGACATACTTGTAAATGTCTTCAGAGGAGACAGCCGTAGGGGGCGCCTCGAGGGTGATGGCAGTTGATGCGCTGTGTGGGGTGGTGGATTCGCTGTTCTCGCTCGACTTGACAGAGACCTGCGAAGAGTTGGCCTGGGAGGTGGTGTGCGAGACGGCGCCAGAGGCGAGCCCGTTGAGCGGTGCCGCTGCGGTTCCAGCGCGGACCTGGTCAGGCTGGTCACTGGCGAGGGCAGTCACTCCGTCATCGGCGTATATACCGGAGACAGAAATAGGAGCAGCCTGGAATCGCCGGACACTCTCTATGTCCAGGATTTCGCGAATAACGGCCAAACCTTCCCTCTCGACCGGCTCATCGTTGGACAAGACCCAAGGGCTGTAAAAGTGGATGACGCCCTTGCCGGACCTGACAGCCAGAGCGTGGGCCGTTATGGCCATGTCCTGGGCCTCCTGGATGGACTCGGACTGCAGGAATGTCCATCCGGAATTCCTTATGGCGGTGATGGAGGAGAAGTCTGGGAAGCGGTCGGGATGGAGGGCGACGTGGATGACGACCGGATACTCGGCCAGCTTGTAGAGGTGGGCGATGGAGGGAAGGAGGATGGTGGAGGTGGTGGTGACGGAGACCAAGCGTCCTGACCGGATGGGAGTGAAGACTGAAAGCAGAGGGTCGGCATTGTGCCTGACGCTGATGATCTCGGGAACATTGTCGGGCGTTGTTGCAACCACGCCGGGTTGCTTGTGGGTGGCGGCTGCCCTGAGGTAGTTGGAGAAGCCGGTCTCGGTGGCCAGTGAAGGCTGTACCGAGACGACGACGTCGCTGGAGATGTACGCGATTCTCGCAACTATAATTGCAGCAATGTCTCTTGTTAGCAAATGATGGGAGCAACCAAAAATTGTAGGCGCGTCGCATTGTTTGCTTGGTGATGCCTCGGCTCTGATTGGATCGCAGAAGCCGATGGCGGGGTTCAAGTTCACTCTTTTCGGATCATGGAAGCCACTTACCGGCCTCTTCAGGCGTGCGTATCTCGCCTGGAGCTGAAGCCATGATCGTCTACTATCTTCTCGTCCTTGGAAGAAGACGAGCTCTGTATTACTCCTTTTTTTTTCCAAAGGGATGAAACAAAAAAAAAGGATGGACCAAACAGGTCCTTATTATTTAGCAATGTAGCAGAGAATCGGCGAGTCGACACCGACGGCTTAGCTGCCGAACCCGGGGGCGACCAAAGGCCATGTGGCCCCGCAGCTAAACAAATTGCCGGCAGTGATGGCCATTCACTGATCCCGCAACGCGATTGCGTGATCGATTTGAAGCGCACCCCTCTTTGCAGTCGTTGACGTGAGGACGAGACAGAGTAGAATAAAAGAATAAAAATCCTTATTGTTATGAGCAAAAGCGTGAGTTCATCATGATTGATGAAATGCATGGTCTCGTTTTGGCCCAGCTAGCTGTAGCTTTTGGAGCATTGACAGTTGGGGGG